>JASDQU010736987.1:145256-155322 GCA_032191745.1 Picea mariana | reverse complement strand
TTGAAACACTTTCTATGAAAATAAAATGGTTATTTACAATGACATGAAAAGACTGAAAAAATTACTAAACAAGGTAATGTTTGAGAAACATGTCATTCACAGCCCCCCCACCAGTGAGATCTCCATTAAGATCTTGCAGAAAATAGGCATTATTCCCATGGTACGCGAAAATCCTGAATGGCCCCATCCAAAGATGATAAAACATCCCATGCCTCCCTCTATCTTCATTTATTGTGTCCCACTTTAGTACCAAATCATTCACCTTGAAATCCTCTTCTTTGGTGTGTTTGTCGAAAATTATTTTCATTTTGTCTTGGTGTAGTTGTGATTTATTGAAGACATGCTCCCTGATTTGTTGTGCATGGACCAATTGTTTTATTCTCCTTAGATCATCATTTGGTTCAGCTTCTTTCTCTTGTAGCATTCTCCTCACTGGAAATCCCAATGAGGTGGGAAAAAATGCCTCTGTACCATAGACAATTTGGAAAGGTGATGTAGAGATGGAATTTTTAGTGGTGATTATGTCGGCCCATAATGCATAGATAATCTTTTTGGGCCAAGATTTCTTGTTTTCTTATAGAAGATTCTTAATAATCCTGGTCAAACTTTTGTTAAACGACTCTGCCAAGCCATTACCCTATGGGTAATAAGTTTTGGAATGGCCCAGAGTTATGTTATAGTCATTGCAGAATTTCTCCATCTTCTTAGACTTGAATGTTGTTTCATTGTTAGCGATGATCTTGACTGGAAAACCAAATCTAGACAAGATATTACTCTCTAAAAATAGAATGATGAGTCATGACAGTATCAATAGATTTCCTTGTGGGGACCACTTCAATCCATTTAGTGAAGTAGTCTATAGCTGTTAGTATCCACCTATGTTGAGATGAAGATGGAAGATGAATTTCTCCTATAAAATCCAGACCCCATTGCATGAACAGTGCTTCAACAGAGATAGGTTTTAAAGGTAGGGGCTCCATCTTTCATTTCCCATTGAAGATCTACCATTCGTGGCAGCAGGAAACTTCCTTGTATACAACAGAAAAAATATTGGGCCAATAGAAACCCACCCTCAATATTTTGTGCGATGTGGTCTTCCAATAATGATGCCCCCCACAGTCTCCTTTGTGAAACTCTTTAACAGCCTTTTTCATTTCTTCCTCCAACAAACAATCTTGGATCTTTCCAATACAGAGAATTGTCCAGAATGCAAAACTTAGTTGCTTTCAACTTTAAAAATATGGCTTTGGTTTTTCTCAATCCGGGAGGATCTTGTAAATTTATTAACACGTAAATAACGTCGGCATACTAACAAGAATCAATGAACTTTTGAGATATCTGTAGGACTTCTTCTTCTTGTGAATTTTCTGATATATCAGCAATGAAATTGATTCCCAAAACATAACAATTTGACTGTGCCATTAATTTTGTGAGCCCTTGACCCTTAATCAGCTTTGTAGGTTTGATTTTGAGGTCATAATCCAACATTATTGTGATCCATTTTCCCATTCTCCCTTCAGGATCAAGTTGAGTCAAAATATCCTTCACAAAATCAATAGGCACATAATCAATGACATGGGAATGCAATATATAAGTTTTGAATTCTTTAAGGGCCTTCACCAAGGCATATTCTTGTTTTTCCATGATGTCATAGCTTAGTGGAGAGTCTCTCAATGTCCTTCTGAAATAAGATATGGGTTTTTCAAAGTTTTTCTCATCCTTTTACAACAAAACGCCAGCAATGGTGTGTTCTGAGGCAAAGGAAAATAGGATAAAATCCTTTGCAAAATTTGGGCTAGATAACACTGGAGCTTTGGTTAGTGCCACCTTAATATATTCAAAATACTTCCTCACTTTAGGAGTCCATTTTATTTAATTTCCTTTCCTGAGCATGTTTGTGATATGCTTTATGATCTCAGTCAAGTTGGGAATGAACCTCCTTAGAAAATTTACCTTTCCTAGGAAATATTGTACCTCTTGCTTGATCCTTGGAGTGTCGATCTTCAGAATTCCTTCCACTCTGGTGGGGTATATTTTTATGCCTTCCTTTGAAACGATGTGTTCGATCAATTTTCCTTCTTGCATCCCAAAGTTTGATTTTTTAGGATTTAACGAGATGCCAAACTTTCTACATTTCTGGAAAACCTTTCTTAGATGTTCGAGATGTTGATCATTGGAATCTGAAAACACAATGATATCATCCAAGTAAATAACAATAAAATTATCCTTCTCATCGGAAAAGGCTATGTCCATGGACCTTTGGAAAGTCTCTCCAGCATTCATAACCCAAAAGGCATTTTTGTATACATGAAAGTACCCCAAGGTGTTGTAAAAGTTGTCTTCTCCCAGTCATCTGGGTGCACCATGATCTGGTTGTATCTAGAAAAACTGTCAAGCATCGACATATTTCGATATCCAACCACCTTCTGTAAGATGTAATCCATCTTAGGAAGTGGATAATTGTCTTTGAGAGACACCCTATTTAGATTCTAAAAGTCCACACATAATGTTATCTCACCGCTTTTCTTCCTTACAGGCACAAGGTTAGCCACCCACTTGGAAAATATTAAGGACACAATAATATTGGCTTCAAACAATTTCCTTACCTCTTTTTCAATCAATGGTAATAGTAGAGGATTGATTCGTCTCAATTTTTTCTTGAAAGGTTTATGTTCATCCTTGATGGGAATTACATGTTGAATTACCTTAGTGTCATAGACCTTCAAATCTTCATAACTCCATGTAAAGACATCAGGGAAGTCTTGCATAAGGCTGATATACCTCTGTTTGATTTCTGGACTGAGTGTTTCTTACAGTCTGGTGATCTTGGGATCTTATTGAATTCCAATGTTGTAATCTTCTATATCCTCATCGTTCGCAGTGATTTTAGGATTTCTAGCTACATCATTGTTGTCAAAAACATTTTCCAATGGGACCAAGCCTTTGGGAATAATGTTATTTTTTAGTTGCACTATATCTCTACCAGCTATCTGATTCTGAAAAAATTCATTATTGTTGAACACAGCTTCATCTTCATTTACTTCACAATAGCACTCATCATCAATATTTACATTAGAAAATTCATCACTCATTTGGAGGAATCTTTCCACCTGTTTGTCATCTTCAAACACTTGCCAATATTTAATGTTATCGGGCACCGCTGGCCTATGTTTGACTTCAATTTCATACTTCTTATTTGGAAAAATTGGGATTTTGAAAATCGAAGCTGAAGTGGCCAGAGCATCCACAATTTGATTTTGCCCCATAGGAATCACTAACAAATTGTATTATGAAAACTCTTCAAGAAGATCAATCACTAAATTTCTATATGCTCTCAATCTAGGATGTTTGGATTGATATATACCCTTTACCTATTTAATGATGAGATGGGAATCCCCATGTACAACTATCCTCCTAGCTCCCAATTCTTTTAAGGTCTTCAATCCCAAGATCAGTGCCTCATATTCATCCATATTGTTGGTATAGTCAAAAGCGAGCTTGTAATAAAAGAGTTTTGTACCTACCTTGGGAGGGTTAATCCACACACCCACTCCTGCTCCTTCCCTTATGACAGCTTCGGTGAAACTCATATTCCACATTTCATCCCCTGAACTATTTTGTTGATCTATAATTTCCTCTCTTCGGTGTTCAGTTTTTAATTGATAGCCATGACAGTTGTTGGCTTCCCTTCTTCAAAACTCAAGTTATTATAAAAAATAGAGGAGCTAACTTCAGTGTCAACAGAGTAAATAGGATGATTATTTGGTTGAGTTTTTCTACTCACCATGTACTTGAGCAACACTTCTCTGTAAATCTCCTTTCTTGGCCAAAAACAGGGATAGTATCATATGACATATCCATTTGTAAGGTTCCCTTTAATTTTCCATCCCAAGATCTAGATAACAGCATGCCAAATTTTGGAGGGATGTCGGCAACCACCACGTCCATGACCATATTTTTCGATGGGATTTGAGACAATGATACGACCAAATCTTTGATCAAACCTAAGCATTTCACCTTCCTTGAGTCAAAAGAGAAAATATCTTTATAAGGTCTTGTAATATCTAGGCCCAACTCATCCATGACCACCTTGGGCATGAGATTATGTGATGTGTCTGAATCTAACATGGCATTATGCAAGGTCATGTCATGAATTTTAAGGCTAATATAGAAAGGAGAAACATCATCAGCATCACCATTATCTTATACGTGCGGGCCAAACAAGATGGCAGGGTGGTCATCTTGTATGTTCAAGGTGTCAGGAGCTTCTTCCATATTTATCATTTTAATGATATGATTTCTATATTCTCCATTCTTGATCAGCTCATTGAACGGAACAAAGATTTTGATTTTAGCCATTTTTCTTTCAAAATTAAAAGGAGACAAATCTTTTTCTACCTCTTTGATGATGGTATCCTTTCTTGCATCAGGTGTTTTCTTCAGAGGTTCTTCCTTTGATTTTCCTTTCTCCATTACATCCCTTGTTGAATTATCCTTTTTCGGTTGGATTGAAGAACATGTATTTTTCTAGAGTTCCCTTGTGGGATTTTCATTTGGAAGTTTTGCAAGCACCTTTTTACTTCTAAGGTTATACTGCTTCTGAAACTGCATAATGGAATTGTGGTATCCTTTCCCAAACTCCTATGTTTCCGATGACAACATGTCTCCATTATGCTGCACAAACTTGTCATTTGCATCGATGAATTGATTGTGCTCTCCTTTTGTTAAGAACACATGTGTTTATGTATCATCGCAACAATGCATTTGGTCTTGGATCATTTGATCAAAATATTCATTTTCATAGTTATTTTGGAAAGGGGGTTTTATCTGTTGATCACTTTGATCTCTCTAGTCTCTTTTCATGATCCGTGGAACTTGTGTTCTTCTAAAATTTTGATTTATATGCTAAAAGTCGTTTTTCTCCTTGGTGGCAGGCTTGTTTTCCACACACATCCATTCCATGAGTCTTTCCATAGTCTTCATTATCAAGTCAAATTTTTCTTCTGATGATTGAGACGCAAAGGGATGCACTTCTCCTTGGGCCTTCTTCCTGCCTCTGTCAAGATTTTGTTTGATCTTCCCTGATGCCATTAGATTCACTTCTACTTCAATTACATCGCTCATCATATCATCCAATGTATTAGATCTTATTTCCCTTAACAGCAATGCAAAGTCACTGTCAAAAGAATTAGCATACTAAAGTTGCGCAGCTTTGGGAGGAGGTTTGACTTCTGTGGGAATTGAATTATAAACTTTCATGAATCTAGTTGAGAACTCTTGCACCATCTCATTTGGCGATCTTTTTATATTATTATAATGAGTTAGTAACTGAAGAGAATTCTTTTTATCATCCCACCTGGCAATAAAAAGAGTTTCAAAAGTTGTGAAATCACGGATGCTCGTTGTTGGAAGAGGTTTGAAGAATTTCCTGACCTCACTTGAGAGACTCCACACAAACAATATCATCTTTTCATCCTCATAGTCTACCTCTTCTAGGTCGATGAACTCATTAAACCAATATAAGTTCTTTTGAGATGAAGCATTCCCTTCAACATCGTATAATTTAATTCTCTGATTATAATTCTGAGGAAAATCATGTAATTGGGCCAACAAGGTGAGAGGGTGTGAACCTGGCATCCATGACTCTAGGAGGAATTGGAACTGGATGAATAGTTTGAGTGGGGATTATGACTATTCATGCGAGATTGGTCGGTATCAAAGATTGGAACTTTTTCTCATCGAAAATGATTTCATTCAAATAGGATTTTGATATGGACCTGAAAAGAATTTTTTCAAATAGTAAATCAAAGTCAAGGTCATCAATGATTTTTACCTCATCTTTAGGTAAAGATAGTTTCTTGTCCATGTAACATAAAGGGTCTTCTATTCTTTCCTTTCCTTTGCGCAAAAGTTTTTCAAGATCAGATACGGATGTTGCAGGCTCTAGATCATGGTTCTCTCTAGTGTAAACGTTCTTAGGAGCCAGGATTTCTGATTTAGACTACTCTATGCTACTGACCTTATTCAATGAATTTGCCAGGGTAAAATACGTTTCAGCCAATATAGGTGTCTGATCCATTGTTACCCTCAGGAATCAAATCTATATCTTTAGTCGTTTTCCCAGGGAAATTTTTCAATGTTGTCCCCGACAACAGTGTCAAGATGTTAGCACTTGGTAAATCATCAGGTTGAAGAGAAACAAACACCAAGGTAACCTGCAAACCAAATTTAAGACTGGAAACTAGCCTTTCCAATCTAGAGAGGGCTCTCTCTGAGACCTAGTCTCTAATAGATAATAACTTTGGATTATCGACTAGATTTATATATTTTACAAGGTATTTTCTGGTTTCGCTGGCAAGGAAATATAGAACTTTGGGCTATGGATTCAACCCCCTAAAAATGAGAGAAATCAATGACTGGTAAGGGAATATTTGAGAGGATAAAGGCTAAATAGGAAATGGTCTTTCAATTTCAATATCTTTATGTATAGTGGAAGAAAGGAGAAACACAAAGAAAATCAGAGCACCATTTAAAGATGGATTCTAACTTACTTAGAATAAAAACACAGAGTTTAAATGGTTGAGTCCAAAGGACTGCGTGATGAATTTTAAACCCTTAACTCTTTCCAATTTAAGCAAATAAACAGACATGAATTTGCAGGAAACAGGAAGTACATACGAAGATGGAATCACAATACATCAAACCACCACCATTAGAATCTTTTCATCAAAGCTTTAGGACCTCTGCATTATATTTCTATCAGATTCAAATATTGCATTCAAGATCCCTCTGTCTACACTAATTTTCCAACCCGACTTACATCGAAAAGATACAATATATAGAAAAATAACACCCTCTTGGGATGGTATGCCTCAAACTACTTTCCCTTAGAACCTCGGATTCCATTACTTTCCCCCCAGACAACCTTTTCAATAGAGTTTACCAAAAATAGAGACCCGACTACACCCAATCATAACATAACTGACCCATTTGTCTCAATCGTTCGGTCATAAGGAAGATTCAGTCATCAAGTTGGGATAAATCTGTGTTTTCTTTCAATAGGTGCCCAAATAATCGAGTGTACTGTTGGAAACTCTGTCATCTTTGTATAATGGGATCTGGTTGTTGTTGCATGATCACTAGTTGTAGCATGTATGTGGCGAGTTGGTGTAGCAGGCATCCGTTTGTGGTTGCTTGTGCAACTCCAAGTGGCAGCAAAGGTTGTGGGACCACGCATCTCTTCCAAAACTGTCATGCCTTTCATTTATACCTGCCCTCCTCAGTAGGTAAGTTTACAACATTTGCGTGATGAATATTCATTGTGCAGGTGTTGTATCATATTTCTTATTACCGGAAGAAAACAAGATATGTGTGGAGGAAGATTCCATGCCATGATCAAGAAAAACAAAATGGGGTTGTCTTACTCATGCCTCCGGCCTCACCTGTAACCTTCAAACTCTGAGAGTTTTTCGAAGAGACTAGTTTCATTTGCTAAAATTATTCACCTATCCCCACAAGACTGTGTTCCCTTTTAGATTTTCTTGAGCACTGGCAAGAGCTGCGCAGGCATTATCAATGGCCGGTCTGCACTCCTTGAGATGCTCTTTGATTCTTTCTTCTGACACCCTATGTTCCTCCCGTAGCTAGATAATTATGTCTTGTGCCTCTCTGTGTTGTTTTTTGAGCCAATTTACATTCCCTGATCAACTCTATGACATTGGCGTTTCAATAGTCCTTTCTGCCAGCTATCTTCTTAGTTATTTGTTTTCTTGATAAAGTTCATCAATAGTGAGTTGTGCTTGCTTCAGCTTCTGTGACAACTCCTGAACATTCACGTTTTTGTCACCTAACTTCCTCCACCTTTCACCAATTCCCATGCTTGAACCTTCAATAAGCTCTAGCCGAATGATGTGCATGAGTAATCTCTTGGCAGCAGACTGGGTGTGCGGTTTACTAGGAGCTTGGATCTCCTCAGTTTTATTAGTCAACCTTGGCCTACCTCTTTTATGGGGTGTTGGATAATGGGACAATGAGTCTTATATTTCCTTTCCCTTTCCTTTTCCTATGACATCTTCCTTTATTTCTCATGCGCTATGGAATGTTGTTTCCCTCGCAGATAGAGGGATGTTTGTTGGATTACTGACAGAGGGGGTGAATCAGTAATAGAGTAATTTAAACATTTTTAACCATATAATCCAAGTTTTATATCAATGTAGCATTATCATCCAATAACTGTAGAGTAAATAAGCAATGAACAAATGAACAATCATACACATACATAGTACACTAGTGTTTTACGTGGAAACCCAAAGTGGGAGAAAACCACAGAATGCCTTTTCTTATATGTCTTGAAGAATTACATTCATTGGAAGCACCAACTTCCTTTGTTTTCCCGCTGCAACTAGAAGGAAGCTCCAACCCCATATGTTTTCTGGATACAAACGGAAGGTGGCTACAACCACCTTTCCTTTCCCCATCCAACCACCCTCAAGTAGAAGTAGAATGATGGAACCATTGTCACACTATCACTGTGAGATATATCACTGTAAACATGTACCAATAAACTTGAACCATGCATCAACCTGTACCTCAACCTATAATCAACCTATACCATAAACAAGTGCATCAACCATGCACCAACCTATACCAAACAACCTGTAATCAACCCGTACCAAACAACCTGTAATCAACCTGTACCATAAACAAGTGCATCCAACCATGTACCAAGTATGTACCAATCATGTGTCAACTACTCATCAACTATGGCTCATCAATATGTACCAACATCATCAACTATACACCTCATGTATGTGCCAAATCATCAACTACTTGTCTCAACCATGTACCCAACATGTACCTCAACCAAAATCCCTCATCAATTTCATCATCCAAATATGATTTGTAACTCTGTAATAGACCCAGTGTATATGATCACATACCTTGCTAAATTCTGTCTTATTCTAGAGAGAGACCTTGTAGTGCGTGCCCCACACAGAATATTTGTTGAATGGATCTGAAACTATTACACAGAATATTACAGACTGTACTGCAACCAACACATTTGGTCTTACTAAATTTGGATCTGTTATGAAGAAGTTATGATGTATTTATCTGAAACACCTTAGAAAGCATCATCAAAAGAATTTATCCTCCCTTGAATTACGACCTTCTTTTCTTCACCTTCTGATGCAGGAGCATCTCTCCATGTCATCCAACCAGCCAGCTAGCCACGTTAGCGCGTGCATTCAAGGCTGAAGAGAGGCGCAACCCTCGTCTTCAATTTTGAATTTGAATGAATGTAATTAATGTCTTAGGCTGGTAAGTCATGAAGCCATGCTTTGCACAAGCATAGAGTAGGTATACCTTTAATGTTTGTAAGTCTGAGATCTAGATCCGATTTGCGGACTAGACAACCCATTCAATGTAATTGAATAGGGTAGGTAGATTGGAGGGAAGAGCTCGTAGAGCCCCTCATGTAAAAGATCAATTTCGATCTCATTTTGGGAGGAGTTGTAGTAGTGAGAGATGCACAAGAGAGAGTGAGTGTGCAAGAGAAGGAGTTGAGACATTGTTACAGGTCGTGCTCAGGAACACCTTTTAAAAATAGGCATTTTCCATTTAATATAAACCAAAGCAGTTTTTCCTGCATATTTCCTATGTTGAATGAATGTCTGTGTGTGTACAATTTATGTTGTAGATGTATGCTAGAAATTTGTAGGGAGTTGTTTTTATTTTAGGCTTGAGAGGTTCTTTGGGGTTTCATGCTAGGAGGGCATGACAGAGTATTGCGGTCTCTAAATACTAGTGCATAGATGCACTTCTGAACACTGCGGAGTCAGACAAAGACATGCCAGGTGGGCACAGAAACTGGAATCATCAATTCAGAGGAAGACCTTTGAGGTTACTGAACACCTCAGGAGGAAATACTGTGGAGAAACATAGTTGCAGACAGAATCTTTGCTGATTTCTGTGAAGCTCTACCAAGTGGGCATTGAGTCAATGCAAGGAGTGCATAGAAGAAGAACTCTATTGCGAGTTCTTAAGAACTCAGAATCATCTAAGGATT
>JASDQU010736987.1:129356-143834 GCA_032191745.1 Picea mariana | reverse complement strand
AACAACAACCAGAGCCCGTTATACAAAGGTGACAAAGTTTCCAACAATACACTCGATTATTCAGGCACCTCTTGAAATAAAACGTTGGTTTATCCCAACCTGATGACCGAATCTTACTTATGACTGAATGATTGAGACATATGGGTTAGGTATGTTATGATTGGGTGCAACCGAGTCTCTATTTTTGGTAAACTCTATTGAAAAGGTTGTCTGGGGGGAAAGTAACAGAATCTGAGGTTCTAGGGGAAAGTAGTTCAAGGCATAACATCCCAAGAGGGCGTTAGTTTTCTATATATTTTATCTTTTTGATGTAATCCAGGTTGGAAAAGTAGTGTAGACATAGGGGCTCTTGAATGTAATATTTGAATATGATAGAAATATAATGCAGAGGTCTTGAAGCTTTGATGAAAAGATTCTAATGGTGGTGGTTTGATGTATTGTGATTCCATATTCATATGTACTTCACGTTTCCTACAAATTCATGTATGTTTATTTGTTTAAATTCAAAAGATTTAAGGGTTTAAAATTCAATGCGCGGTGCTTTAGACTCAACCATTTAAACTCTGTGTTTTTCTTCTAAGTAAGTTAGAATTCATCTTTAAATGGTGCTCTGATTTGCTTTGTGTTTCTCCTTTCTTCCGCTATACACAATGATATTGAAACTGAAATACCATTTCCTATTTAGCCTTTATCCTCTCAAATCTTCCCTTACCAGTCATTGATTTCTCTCATTTTCAGGGGGTTGACTCCATAGCCTAAAGTTCTGTATTTCCTTGCCAACGAAACCAGAAAAAACCTTCTCAAATATATAAATCTAGTCGATAATACAAAGTTATTATCTATCAAAGACTAGGTCTCAGAGAGAGCCCTCTCTAGATTGGAAAGGCTAGTTTCCAGTCTTAAATTTGGTTTGCAGGTTACCTTGGTAGTTTGTTTCTCTTCAGCTCGATGATTTACCAAGTACTAACACAAAAAACAAGCACATAATCATAGATATTTTGAACCAACTGAACCACAACCAATGTACACTTCTCGTTGTAGTTGTAAACTTCTCAAAAGGAAAAGGGGAATGAAACCTAGGTTTCTTTAAGCCCTAAAACCAAATATTTGTAAGAAAAGTTATTTGTTAAAAATGTTAGTGGGGATCTCCCACTTTAGGGTTACTAAATCTCTCTTTTCTTGCTTACTTGACTTACACTCTTCCCCAAGATGATTGTACTTAGCCCCATGCTACCAATAAATTTGGGATGTGACTTCTCGCACCCACCCTCTTACATGTATTCGATAATTGCCTTTGGGAACACAAAAAAACAAAATAGAAGGTTCACTCAAAACATTAAATTCAAGAAAATATTTGGCAATTAAACTCATGAATAAAACCCCCCTTTCTAGACCCCCTCCTCTCTTGTGGATTAATCATCCCCCCCATCTTTGTCCATATCCCCCATCAGTGGGAATCACATTTTATTATTTAAAATTCAGAGATACATTCAGATATTACATGGCTTGGTCACAACCATACATTATATCTACATTAAGCATTAATTAAACTAGGGATTATAGCAGGGACGTTACATTCCCCCTCCCTTAAAATTGTGCACCATCCTTCGTGCACAACACCATGTCAATATATATATACAAATATTCATCAAAATACTTAGAAAATAAAATTATGCAATTTTTTTATACTCAAGCAACGGTTCCAACCATAATCTATTGTTCATGTTAACCTGCTAACCCAAGGAATGTACCCCTTTCACTACTCTCATTCCATCGGAATGTACCATTCTTTTATTAGGGCCCCCACATTGGTTATATAGGACTCTAAGATGCAATTCCAAAACTCTATCTATCCAAAATGGAGTTTTGCATTCTTATATTATGTTTTCTTCAAAATTGACAAAATTGTGGGTATTCCTCCTACATAGTTTCGTCATGCTCCCATGTTGCATATTCAGGACTGTAGCAGGTCCATTAACCCTTTACCATCCGTATGGATTTGTTCCTGAGTACTTTGAATTTATATTCTAGGATGCGTACTGGTTCCACCCGAAAATCCCCTTCATGTTCCACCTGGATCACAATCTAATCAATTATGTGGTTAGGGTCAGGCACTTATTTCTTTATTAATGACACAAGAAATACATTATGCACTCTTGTGGATGCAGGAAATGCTATCATGTATGCAAATAGCCCTATATTCTCTAAGATTTCAAAGGGTCCACAATATCTTGTTGCCAACTTTGGGAAACTTCCTAATATTAGCGAACTTCTCTTTGCTTTCAATTTTAAAAATACACGCTCGCCCACTTTAAAATATATGAAAACTCTATTATTATCTGCATAATGTTTCTTCCTATCTTGCATAGACTTTAAATTTTGCTTGATCTTTGTCATTTTTTGTCCCATTTCCTTCAACAAATATAACCCAATAACATCTTTGTTTGATTAATTATCCCAACTCATTGGTGTGTTACACTTCTTACCATACAATGCTTCAAACAGACTCATTTTTAATGAGGCTTGATACCCATTATTGTAAGAAAATTCCACTAAGTGGATATAATCCTCCCACTTTGATGGCTAGTCCATCACACATATTTTGATCATGTCCTCAATTATTCTCTTAGTCCTCTCCATTTTCCCATTAGACTCTGGGTGATACGTTGCACTGAGGTTTAAATGTTTCCCAAATCCTTTGAACAAACCCTTCCAAAAATTAGATGTAAATTTGGTATCTCCATTTGAAACAATTTCCTTCGTCACTCCATGTAGTATGAAAACCTCTTTCATGTAGATATCTGCAATATTTGTTGTCTCGTGTGTAGTCATTACTGGAATCAAATGTGCAACCTTAGTTAATTTATCCACCACCACCGTGATGGAATCATGCTACTTCATTGTTCTGGGAAGTTTAGTAATAAAATCCACAATGACAATGATCCACTTCCATTTTGGAATTAGAAACGACTGTAATAACCCAATTGGATGTCTATGTTATATCTTCACCTTCAGGAATTCTAGGCATGTGGCTATATAATTAGCCACTTATTTCTTCATTCTTGGTCAAAAGTATTGGCTTCTTACTTCTGCAATTGATTTCTGATATCTTGGGTGCTCAACATACGACACATTGTGCATTTCCCTCATTACTGTATTTTTTATCTCACTTAAATTTGGCACATATCCCTTGCCTATGTACATGATAATTCCATCCTCTTTCAACTGATAATAATTAAATTTATGCTGAAAATTACCTTGCTCTAATGTTTCTTTTATTTTCAAATAGTGTCAATCTAAATTTGCTGGTACAATAATTTTCTCTTTTAGATCATTCATGTACATATTGATGGCTTCAATATGCATCTCATGTGCTCTCTTGCTGAGTGCATTATCCACTTGTTTTTATTTTCCCTTTATATGCTTAATTTCAATGTCATATTCACTAAGGAATTCAAGCCATCTAGTTTGTCGGGAATTCAATGTGGGTTGTTCAAAAAAATGTTTCATACCACATTGGTATGTCCTTAACTCAAATTTCCTCCCCATGAGGTAATGTATCCAAATTTTTAGTGCATGAACAATGACTGCTAATTGTAGATCATGGGTGGAATAATTCCTCTCATGCTCTTTTAAGTTTTTGTACTCATAACTTACCACATGATCCTTTTGTGTGAGGACTCCATTGAACCCTTCCTTGCATGCATCTGTGCACGCAACAAAGTATTCATCCGGATATGAAATCTTCAATATTGGCACACTTGTCAAAATGTCTTTGAGTTGCTGAAAGCTTTCTTCACATTTGGTAGTTCATTCAAATTTCACTCCATTCTTTTGCAAAGAAGTGATGGGGCTTGAAATATTTGAAAATCCTTTGAATATTTAGTAATAACCTGGAAGACCCATGAATTATCTGACATCTATCATATGTTTTGGCATTGGCCATCCTCTAATGGCCTATTCTTGGGATCAACTACTATCCCATCGCCTAAAATAAGATGCCCCAAGTAGTGAATCTTCTTTTGATAAAAGATGCACTTACTCAGCTTGGAGTACAACTTATGCTCCTCCAAAACAGTTAGCATGATTCTCAAATGCTTATCATGATCTTCTTATAACTTAGAGTAGATGAGTATATCATCCAGGAACACAATTACAAACTTGTCCAGGTATTCCCTGAACACTCCATTCATTGGGAACATGAAAACATCTAGTGCATTTGATAGCCCAAATGGCACTATCATGAATTCATAATGCCCATAGGTTGTCTTCCTGATGTCTTATTCCTTGATTCTCACTTGATGATAACCCAATCTCAAGTCGACCTTGGAAAATATTCTTGTACCTTTCAACTGATCAAATAAATCATCAATCATCGGTAAAGGATATTTGTTCTTTATGGTGACCATATTCAGCTATCTAAAATCAATACATAACCTTAATGTTCCATCTTTATTCTTCACAAAGAGAAATTGGGCACCCTAATGTGACACAATTGGACGTATATACCCCTTCCTTAAAAGTTCTTCAAGCTACATATGAAACTCTTTTATTATAGGAATTTTTGCCACATCCTATGCATCATGCTTTGATGGCCTACCCTTTCCCTCTGTAGACTTAGTTTCCCCATTTTTCTCAGTCAAAAGTAAAAAATTCAAAATTTTATACATATACACGAGCTACAGTTATAAAACTTGCGTACACACAGGTTGCTCCATTACAGCCCATGTAAGTCAGTTTTTGTGCTCAAAATTAAAAATATTTCAGATTTTCCATTCCAAGTCACGAGATCCATGATCCTTGGCCTTTCATATGTTGGAAACACTCTGATTCAACCCTTCGATTCTCTTTGGAGGCTATAAATTGATCCATATACAAGCCTTGAGAGAAGAGAAAAAGTACACTTTGGAGAAATTTTGCCTCATATTATATCCTTGATTCTACATCCCTTTGTTATAGCAAGATTTGCGTCACCCCATGCAACTTTCTCAGAAGGCCTTTTCCATTTCCCTATGCAGATTTGAAGTCCCCTTTTTCACTTCCCATATCTAAAAATTATATTTTCCTGATATACATGCCCTACAAGTTAGACACCATGCGTATACGCAGGTTGCACCACTACAACCCGCGTACATCAAGTTTGGTGCTCAAAATTAAAAATTGTGTCGGGTTTCCATGTCACATCATGAAATCAATGATCTTTAACCTTCCATATACTGGAAACGTTCCAACTCGGCCCTTTAGTTCCATTTTAGGCTATAAAATGGGCCATATCCAAACCATGGAGAAGGAGAGAATTCAACTTTTGAGAGAAAAGACACTCTGAAGAAATTTTCACTTCACCTTGAGTCTGCATCCCTTTGTCCTTTAAAGTATGAACACATTGTTCAACCCCCAAGCTATTCCATCTTTGATGGAGGACCTCATTGTCTCTCTTATATGAGATTGCCTTTGGTGGAGGATTGAAGTGGTGAAGATCCAATTGAAAGGGACTTAGTTTCTCGATTCCGAGACGTGTCAACACATAAGTTCGTCACTTGTTTACTTATGTTGATCATATTTTAATAGAAATACTCTTTTCTCGTCCAATTGATGTCTTGCAAATATTTGAATTATTATTCCATGGGCGTATTTTTTATGAATGTTAATGGATTATGCTATTGTATGTGATAACTTTATATATTATCACCATATTCTTTTGTATCATGGTTGTTGAGGACAAGTTACAGGTATAAAGCTTCGAGTCGAGTGATGAATGGTGGTCTTCATCGAACATCCAGACGAGGTAGGATCTTTATCTTGTCTTGTTAGCATTTTCATTTACATAGCATACTTGGGATTAGAGAGTATTTCTGCAGTCATTCCATCTATTGTGGTTTACTCCATGCCATAGAGTGATTTTCCTTGTAACAAAATTGGCTACCACATTGGGGATAAAATCTTTTATTTTTAGGTTTGGAGTGTTTTTCTCCTTCGATTGCTCTCTGGTAGCCTGAGTTTTCTTGTCACCTGATTGCTTGACAAAATATTTTAACATTGTATCTGAGTTTCTTGGCCTTATCCTTACCATGGTAGTATTTTAATACATATACACGGTTTTTCCCTTGACATGCGTGTACATACACAAGTTGTATTTCTTTAGGGCACGTACATACGTGGTTTTTGCTTAAACAGTCGCGTACATCAAACTTTTTTTCTTACTTGATGAGTTTGGTGTTTGCTAAGTGAGTTTTTATGGTTGTTGAGCCTTCTTGGGTCTCTATCCTAACTATTGAGTGCTTGCAGAGTGATAGGAAACCTTTTTATGGTTGAATTTTTGGGCGCTTTTTCTTTCTCATCATATTTTTCATTGGTTGTCCTTTCATCTTGGTATGAGTGTTTTCTTCTTGGTATCCTACTTGGTTTGTCTCTTTTTCTTGTAGTAGGGTCTATATATCAAGTTTTTATTCATTCCTTTCATTTTCATTCCTTTATATTGAAAATTCAAAAATATACATTTTTCATTTTGGCATTTTCTTTTTTGGGTTTTTAGAATTGATCTTGATATATATGGAAATATTGCATCTTATTTGAAATTGCAGAGTTGAATTGAAAGTTGCATTTTGAAAAGCTTATCATTTTTTGAGAATTGAACATTAGGACTTAGCTTTATGTTCATATTCATTTCTTTAATATGCTAAGTCATAACATCATCAGTTTCACGACTACATATTTTGAGTAAACAAAGTCGTTAAAAGTAACACTGATTAATTTAAAATTGATTAGAAACGATTTTATTTTTCCGAGTACACAAACAAGGATATGATATAGGGCCTTGGAATAGGATTTTGTGAGTAAAATTCTCCAAGGCCATTAAAATCAACATATATGTCTAACTAAGCTAGTGGTGAAATCCATTGTATAATTGGTGACATCAAGAGGCTTCGCTCGCACCGGAGTTAAGCATGAGGTCACATGAAGTTGGTTGCAAAGATATCCCTCTAATACCTTCTTAGCGTCAGAGATATTTCTAGGGATCTATTCATATTTGGGGGTCTTTATAGTATGTTTGCCTCCCTAAGAGGTGGTGCTTTCAATATTTCAGGCTTTGTTACCCTGCCCATATGGTGGACCCGACTTATGCCTGTTCGCCTGTGCATTGGTTATATCATGGTGGATTTACTTTCTTGCATAGGTAGCCACATAGGTTACTTGTAGGGGTTATTCTACAGGTACCTTGAGTTAGATAAAGGTCCCACAACACACAACCTTTATGGAGGATTACCTCTCTCGAGGGATTTGACCGACTGTGTTGTTAAGCCCACGAGGGCCCTTATAATTGATTCTGATACCTCCAATCTTTTGAAGGAAGTCTCAGGCCCCTCTTGGGTGAGACATACCTACTCTAGTGAGGGAGGTCCTTTTTCAACCACTATCTCTTGTTTGTGTGCATTTGGCCTTTTTGTTTATTTTGGTGTGCTCTTTGATTGTTAGTTGGCCTTAGGATTTGTTTTTATATCTCGAGTCTTGAGTCATTCTGGAGCCAAACCATCTTCCTCGTAGGTCTCACCGTTTGTTGAAGTTACCACCGCATCTTGAGTCTTTTCCTTCTAAAAGGCGTAAAGTTATCAAATGTGGTACACACACCTCCACCTACTAGACTTGTGATCATACAAGTATGAGTACTGAGTCAAGTTAGAAATATACTGGGAGTCCTTCAACTCCCATACCTACTGTAGTTAATGGAACTCCTTCGACACCTTCAACCACTATGGTTTTAGTGTCGGAGGTTCTTGTCATCAATCCTATCTGGCCTATGGCTTCTACTCAACCCATAGTAATGATCCCTTTTGGGTCTCTTTTTGGTACGCCTGGATACAATGCTCAGTCCACCCCTTCGGTCTCTAACCCTTTCTCTTTTGGTATGCTGAATATGACATCTCAACTTTCATCTTCCATTCCAGAAAATAATACAAATCCTAGTATTGGACTTGGGGGCATGGCTCCTCCACATATCCCACTCTCATTTGGTGGAGCTCATATTCCCCAAATGATTCCTACAGATGAAAGCCAACCTCCTTTCCCTCCTGGGTCTAATCCTAGTCTTAATTCTCTTGGATGGAATAATCAACTTGGTGGAAAAGATGCTACATATGTTCCATCCTTTACACCTTCCTCCTCCACACCTATTCCAACCAACACATTTGGTATGAAAAATCCACCTCTATCCTCCGGATTTCCACTTGGGGGAGGTCATTTTCATACTATGGGAAACCCCCAGGCTAGAGCTACTGTAGCTGGGGGAAATGTTTATAACCCTCATTATAACATTCCTACAGGAATGGTGCCCGCTCAACCCCTTATGAACTAGTTTGGAGGAGGCTATTACAATCCCAGATAGAGCCATGGTGCATACCAAAACCTTCTATGGGCTACGATCCATCAACATCAATCTTTCCTGGGAGGATGGGATCAGATGCTGCAACCCTGACTCCCTTTTCTGGACACACTTAATTTTCCAGACTTGTCAAGATTAATGAATGACCCGGTGGATCATGATCCACCATGGACCCCCGTCCCCACCAATATTCCTTTAGATATTCCAAAATTCAAGGGAAATATTGGTGAGGATCCTGGTAATCACGTCACTAATTTTAATCTTTGGTCCTCTTCCAATTCCATTAACAATGATTATATTCATTTTAGACTATTTCAATGCACCCCTACGGGGGTTGTAGCGAAATGGTACATAGATCTACTGGGGGGAACATGTGAGAATTTTAATCAGATGGTTTAGTTCTTTCTCAACCACTTCCGGTTGTCGATTCATTACGATGCCAACATAGAATATTTTTCATCCCTCCACTAGAACAAAGCCACCCATATCTCGGACCACATCTGTTGGCACATGGGGGTAGACCCAGGGTTCAACACTTCAACAATGCAACAAAAAAACGCCAACTATCAGCCCTTTCGGAAACACCTACGAAGCAGATGAAGTCTCACCTGAGGTAGAGATAGGGGGGGTTGCAGGACTTAAGTGTCTACAACCTAGCTCGGACATAGATCTGTGATCATAATACTTAACAGAGAACTTAGAATTAAAATTCATTAGCCTTTATCCTTATTCACATCACAGGTCAGAATCCTAATTACAGAACATCGCAGTAGTACTCAAGATCTAAACATATCTAACCATTCAACACATAGCATAATCTCAGATCTAACTTTCATTCACATTATTAAGCACTAAGCTACTACATCAGATGCATCTAACATACATAAATATTACTGCACTAAGCATAAATCACATCAATAAAATTTCAACCATATTGCACAAAGAAACCATAACACAGGATATACGTGGTTCACCCTAGTGTGGGGCTACATCCACCAACTCTTCTTCTTCTTTATTATCTTCGTCCAATCTTCTTACATGCATAGGGCCACAAATCCAACTCCACATAGGACAAGAGATCTGCACACACCTCACCATATCCTCCTCCCCCGAGTTAGTTCAAGGCATAGAGCCAACTCCTAGTAAGCACAAAGCCTTCTTACAATCACTTTCACTTAGCTCTGCAAGTCTCAACACAATCTTGCACAAATCTAGCTAGTCATGCACTAAGCCAATCATTAACTAGTTACTTCTTACATCACCTAGCTTTCTATTTATATATTACAAAAGGGGCCTAAGCATGGGTAAACCCATGGGCCGACATCCCATACCCGTTACATAAACCCCAACACCCAAAAATCCCACAAAAGGGGGTGAGATCCCATGATCTCCACTTCTCCTGGGCGCTCCATCTTCGACCAGCCTCTCGAAGTCCCAAAAATTGGTCAAAAATGACCAAGTTTCTCCAAAACTTGGTCAAGGGCCAACAGGCCCCCAACACTCACATGTGACTCATCATGAGTCACTCTGATCTGGGAAATTTTTCTTCGAAGGCCTCAACCTTGCCTCAAGCTACCTTAACTTGTTGCTTCGCCAGAGCCTCCTGCTCAGTGAACTCCTAAATGACTTTCTCGATGATCGGTCCTTCCAAGCACTGTTCCACCGAGGTGACCACTTGTTCTAGTTGTGCTCCTTGTCGCTCTATCTCCTCAAAAAGTGTGTAGGATTCATCCTATACCGGCTGGAGTCTCTGGGTCACTTCCATGATTTTACTCTAGATGGTATGGACCTAGTGTTGAACTGCATGCTATTCCTGTGACCTTTTCATATTCTCGACCGCTGAAATTTGTTTCATCTGCGCTTGCACTACCGATGCTTGTTGATTTGCCTCCTGGAGATGTGCTTCTAATGCTATTATTATGTTTCCTCTGCAAGGCACTCATAGGTCTGCATAATTTGGTTATTGATTCACTTACATTCTAAGGCCAATTCTTTGATTCTTTCTACTGCGCTCTTGGAAGTTTCTTCCATATGATCTTGCACTTCCTGCAGAGTGCTTGGCATTGCTTGCAATTCTAGTTCTGCCACTCTTGCTTGAAGCTGCTGAATAGCTTCAGTGAGCTTCTCCACTTGAATCTCCACTATGTCTTCTTCCATATGTGTGAGGCTCGACACAAAGCGAAGTGATCTGTTGAATGATTCTTTAACTCCCATCTGCTCCACAAGCAACTGTTCTTTTTCTTTCTTGAGTTGTTCTCTGTCCTCTACAAACTTCGCCTGGAGGTTGTCTTTCTCTTTCTTTGCAACCTGATGTTGCTCGAGGGCTTCCTCCTTTTCTTGCTTCAAGGCCTCTATGGCCTACTTTTTTTCTTCCTGGAAATGATGAAGGCGTTCCTATGTCACATATGCTAATCGACGTAGTTGGGCAGGCTCATCTGCCACTTCTATACCTTCTGATGGCAGTGGCATTGTAGACACTGCGCAACTCGAATAGAGGACTTGATGTACCCCTTTCAGCTCTGCCTCAATATTGTCATACATGGTCTCCTATTTTTCTTCATTTTGTTGCATAATATCCTCCGAAGTGTCTGCTACAGTGGAGACGATGAGATCAATGTCATCCACTGTAAGCACAATTTGTAACTAGGGTTTACTAGCTCGTGACTTCTTCCGTGCTGAAGGTTTCTTCAGGGAAACCTTTCATTTCTCCGATGTCTCGACCTCCTCAAGCGGATACTTAGGCGGTGTCACTTCACCTTGTTCCTTCTTGTATTCTTCCCCTTTGTTCTCTTCTTGGTCTACTTCATCATCTCCTCCTCCTCCTGGTGAATCTGGTGTAGTTTCCTTTGATGTGATGTTTAGTTCCTGCACCTCTTCCTTCTTTTTCTTCTTGCTACTGCTGGGTTCATCATACTCTTCTCGAGTGACTACAAGACTTCTGATGAGGTTGGGTTCAAAGAGTTTCATCTGGTTGATTGGTACAAGAAACTTTGCAGGCCATTCCTTGGTTATTTCTTCCATGTCCTCCTCTATGAGTTTGTAATTGGAATGGAGTTCTTCCATATGTTCATCCTCGCGTGCAATAATGTAAATGAAGTGCCTGTCTGCATGGAAATTCCCAAGTGGCCTGAACCTGTGGAGAGTATTCAACGTCATGCAAGGGAAGGAGTCAATGGCCCTCTTTAGCTGTAAATAATATGTGTGGAATACCGCATTCGACTGCCATTGTTTTTCCATGTCGCTCGAATACCAAAGGGTAGTGAACCTTGTAGCCAGGGGTTTTGATGGCTCGACTTCCAGGAAGGTTTCTCCTTTTGGCATCTCCCAGGTGACGAAGGCAACAAGAATCAACAACTAGCTAAAGTGAAACTCATAGCCCTGGTCCCATGCTTCATGGAAATCTTGCTCCAACTGGTTGAAGAGGTAGCTCGCCCAATTCATTTGCATCCCTTCAATGCATTTTCCTGTGAGGTTGACGAAGAACCCCATGACCTGTGTTGGTCTTGTTATTGCGCAGTTTGCGCAGTTTGTAGTTTAGGTCATAGACTAGAGGATAAGGGTCAAACTGGCATAACAGGGACCTACCCCACCCAATGTCACCATGATGGGGAGGTCCTTTCTATTTAGGGTGGCTAAGCCCAAGGGAGACATCCCTGGCAATCTGGGGTTTGAAAGGAAAAGGCTCAAAGTATTTAGGCTAGTTTCCCCTTCACAGATTACCGCCCATAAGATAGTCAAATAAAGAATAACCACAGAAAAGGTACCTGCTTGCGAGACAAGACAACAATGAAACTGGTACATGCAATAATGGTTAATACTTCATAAATTAATGACTATCAAAATTTAATGTATATGAGAATATACAACAATAAATATTGACGAAGTCAATGTTTTCAATAATGACAATGGCAATATAATGTTACTTGTCAATAAACACTAGAGTACATAGCATTTAATGAAAATGATCAATCCTTGAGTTAAATCAATGAATTAAATGTCATTTATTGCTCATATACAATAGACTGCTGCGTCAATATCCTAGGGATGATGTCATCTTGTTTTAGGGTTAGTATGATAAGCAATGTAATAGACAAAGAAGGTCAAGGTTTTGCTAATTTGTCAATGAAAACTACCAATTCATCAATGCCTATCACAAGATGACCAAGCCAACAGTATTTTCTATCAACAATAGTTCAAATAAGGCATGACATCATCATTAATTGCAGAGTTAGAGGGCTTGCTGTGTCAGGCATGACGTCATCCCTAGTTAGTGCATTAGGGTTAGTTAGGGTTTCAAAATTTGAAAGTTTGAAAGGTGATTTTGCAAAACAAGCTCAACGTTGGAGAGAATACCAGTGCCTTAGGGTAATATGGAGTCAAAGTAAGGGCAAAATCTTAGGAGGATCAAAATTTAAAGACTAGAAGGTTAGGATTTATGGTGCTGCAATGGTAGGGCCCTAGAATCAAAACCCTAAGGGAAGGAGGCTCATTCCGGTGTTTCTTAAGAAAGGCCTCATGCTCCTTCCTCTTTCTCTAAATACTCTTGGCAAAATGGCTATCTTCAAAATACAAATCTAAGGGAGAAAAGTGTTGCAGGAGTAAGGATTTTCAAACCCTAGAAGGTTAAAACCCTAGGTGTAGAATTAACTAGGCCTAGGACGTTTCCTCTCTTCAACCTATATTTTAAAGATAACTCAGAAAAAGGATGATAAGTGTAGCAATGACTAGGCTATATCTTCCTTCATCAATGGCTAAAACAAGTTTCTCAAGAATAGGGACATATAGCAATGACCTACTAGTGTGCTTGCTACCTAGGGTTTCAAGATTTAGCAATATAATAACAATGATGTAGAAAATGTAAGAAATCAAACCTACAACCATTCATTTAAGAAGTTTTGCATGAAAAATTCACTTACAAATCATGAAGAATGCTTAATCAAATCCTAGTTGTAAACCTTCCATGAGAGAAACACCATACATGCCAAGAAGAATCCTCCAATAAGAGTTGCGCCTCACTTCCAAAACCAAAGATACCAAGCAAAAGACTAAAAGTTGATCTCTCACAAGAGAGTGAATTATGTTCTCTCAAAATGAGGCAAAACGTCCTCTATTTATACCAATCCATGACCTTTGAATTAAAATTTAGGTCATTAAAATAGCCGACAAGGCTGAATTTTAAAATTTACACTGTTTTTACATTAATTTCTAGAAAACTATCATAATGTGAGCAAAAAGAGGGACGTCTAGCCCTTTGAGGGAGACGGTGGCCCTTTTTGGGCGAGCACAACATCCAAAAAACCAAACGTTGGCCCTTCTAGGGATCCTCCAAGATGCCACACGTGCCAAATGACCTCAACACACTGCCACATGCTCCAGACAATGTCTAGCTCTCTCAGGTGACTTCCTATCCATCAAAGGCAAATGTTCCATCTAGAGTGGGTGATTCCCCCTAGGCTGGGCTCTGTCAAAGTGTCCTAGGTGGAACGTCCTTCTTTCTTCTTGTGCAATGGCTCATCACAACGTTGTCCTATCTCTACCATCCCAGCAACCATCTGATGGGCTCTTCATCCCCATGGAGGTTCGAGCTAATCATATCCCCATGTGTACCTGTCCACTGGTACCTGTCCACCGGGTATGGTCCTGCACATCAAAAACTACGCCCTCCATGGGCTCATCATTCCTCGAGATCATAGCAATGTCAATCATATTTCATCATTAAATTTATCAAAAACATGCATAAAACCCCTAGCATATCCTCTAAGAGCTCAAAGACATTACTCATATCTACTATACAAAGTTGAAGAAACAAACAGAATAACCTATTGGGCCAGTATCCACAAGAAAAGGAAAGTTTCCACAGAGGATCATTCAAGCCATGTTCATGAAGTGATATGGTCTAGGGATGTCCAGTCATAGTAAGACCAGGGGTAGGTGTTGTCCATGGGTGCCTTTGTAGGAGGTGAGCTGTACCCGTCATGGATGCACTTTTTCCAAGCCCCTTTATTGCCTTTATTCTTTATTTATTGCTTTTCCTCTTTTTTACTTCAAGGTCTGACCAGAGGACACTGCCTTGGCATGGTGACCAGAGCTGACAGTGTTAC
>JASDQU010736987.1:114857-125602 GCA_032191745.1 Picea mariana | reverse complement strand
GACATCCATTGATGTCCTAGGGCTAGGCATACTAGTCGGTAGGGTGGCTGGTTTTGGGGTGTCCTAAGGAGCAGGTTCAAGCGAAGGGAGAAAGCTGTTGCGGATAGCATCAGAGTGAGGTATGTAAATTCAAATTCATGGATTGGTTACCTAGATTTATTACTTACTGCCGATTACTACTTGCGTAAGTGTTAGCGTAGTGTTGAGATAATTTGAATAATTTGAAAAGTTTACTTCTTTGTAAAGCTCATAGAAAATACAGAAAAGCTCATAGAAATTACAAAAATTAAGTAATTTAGTAGAAATTACAAAAATATACAGAAAAGCTCATAGAAATTACAAAAATTAAGTAATTTAGTAGAAATTTAAATGTTAACACAAATCTGGTTACTACAGTCCACCAGAGGCCGAGATGATCATGGCTGAATTTCACAGTGGTATATGTGGAGGGCACCATTTCTGGAGAGCCACATCCCACAAAATCCTCAGGGCTGGGTACTACTGGCCTACCATATTTACTAATGCCTGCAAAAGGGTCAGAGCCTACATCAAATGTCAAAAATTTGCGGGAAAGCAGCAGCTCAGGTCTCTGCCATTGAATCCAGTGGTGGTTTCAGGGCCTTTTCAGCAGTGGGGCCTAGATTTCATTGGAGAAATTCACCCTCCCTCCAGTGGGTAGCATAGGTGGATCCTAACTGCTACAGATTTCTTTACCAAGTGGATTGAAGCTATTCCCACCAGGAGTGCTTCCCACAAGGTAATCATCGGATTCTTGGAGGACCTCATCACAAGGTTTGGCTGTCCAAATAAGATTGTCACCGATAATGCAACCACTTTCGGATCGGAGCCATTGGCAAGGTTCTGTGAGCAGTTCGGGATTAAGCTGATTCACTCCACCCCGTATTACCCACAGGGCAATGGTTTAGCAGAGTCCTCCAACAAAAGTTTAATAAGAATCATCACAAGTCTGTTGGAAGACAACCAAAGGGCTTGGAATTCGAAGCTTAAATTTTCCCTATGGGTTGATCGGGTGTCTGCAAAGAGAGCTACAGGTCTGTCCCCTTTCCAGTTAGTTTACGGAGCCGAAGCCATTTTCCCTTCTCAGCTAGCCATCCCTGTAGTGAAATTCCTCTAGGACTATCGGGAGGAACCTGATGACATGATCAGAAGGATTCATCAGCTAGTAGAGGTCTAGCAGACTAGGGAGCATACATTAGATAGGATTCAAGACCATCAGCAGAAGATTAAGCGAGTTTTCGACAGGAAGGCCAAGAAGGAGCATTTCCAGGTAGGAGACCTGGTACTGAAATGGGATGCTCCTAGACAAGATAAGGGCAAGCACAACAAATTTGAAGCCCTGTGGATTGGGCCTTTCAGAATCTCCCAGGCTTTCTTGAACAACACATACAAGTTGCAAGATTTGGAAGGTGAAGAAGTTTTCAACGGCCCAATAAATGGGCATTTCCTGAAAAAATGTTTTTATTGAGTCTCTGATGACTCTTTTGGTTTGTAAATATTGTCCTTTTGTTTCTCTGTTCGTTTTCATGTTTATTTTTTGCGGCCTAATAATGACTCCATAGCCCAACAGAAAGGCGACTGGAACTGCAGGAGGAGTTCTTAGAGCATCACAAGGATGACTCTATCCCCCATGGAGCCTGATGTTAGCAATAATTCTAGTCATGGGTTCGAGAAGCATTCGTCCCTGCTAGTCGCACAAAATGCTCAAGCGCAGATCAGAGAATTCTTGTTTTTTCAAGTAGCGGATCAAGCGAGCAGGCAAAGTTTTGATATTGGCAGCCGAGATCCTTCTGCGAAGCAGATCAACGGTTATCGAGATCTCGGAGTTGTCAATTCACCCGAAATTTAGCAATAAATGGGTCCCTTCTATTTGGAGGCTAATTATAGGTCATTCGATCCAAGGGCACGTGTCGCAAGGGCTGGCCATCTCGGTGTTTCGCCCGTCAAGACTTCAACACACAAAGGGCAGCTTCGTTATTTCGTGAGATGTGAAGTTCCGAGAGCGTCAGGGAACTTGGGCCCACAGAAGTGTCTAGTGGATCAGAGCCATTCTTCATAAGGGACACGTGGCAAGAGATCCCGCAGAATCGGGGATCGGGGAATTGAAAGTCCCGTTCACATGGCAGCAGGAATCGCGATATGCCGATACGCGATTTCTCGACGGGACTGAGGACCATAGTGGAGTACAGGTGGCAGGATATCACAAGTCCGAAGGATGTGTGCTCGTCGACATCGTAAACATCAAAATTTCGATGGGGGGTTTGGCTACGGTCGCGCGGGGACAGGACATATGGACCATGTTTTAGCTGTTAAGGGCTAGCTCCTAGGAAAGGGAGCTCATCGCACATCAGGATATCGGGGATCCCGGATGCAAGGAACTCACGCACTCCAAACTCACGAATCCTGAATCCTTGAAATCCCAAAACATTCATCACGGACCTCCATTACCTATCCCGCGCTACCACATCCTTTTCCCCGTATCATGACATTTTCATTTCCTTCTCGGCCACTGTGTTCCTCCACCTGGATTGTACACTTCAAAAACTCATGGATCCTACCACTTGTATCCACCCTATCGTCTTCCCTGACCAATCACCGTCCATTCACCACTTCACGTCAAAGCCCTCCAGTTACCATGACAGCCTCCACGACAACTCGTCAGTCCTACCATGATTCCTCCAAGCAAAATTCAAATGGTAGAATATGAAGTTTTCCATGTCCTGTAGCTACAGAGTTGGCTAGGGCCTTCCCTGATCCCAATGGGGCAGTTATTGCGGCAGTTGATGGTGGTTGAACATCGTTTCCTTGATAAATGGAAAGTCCAGAATTGACTGTAATCTTGTCAATTCTTGCTCAGACCCTTTGGAACGCGATTGCATCTAACTGAAGTCCACGACTGCCCAGAGAATGCAGGCGCAGTAAGCATACAGACGTAATGTCTTTAATGCCATGTCTCGATTTCGCTTCCAGTATTTTTGTTCCAAGTATATGTAGGCATTTTTGCCACTTTTGTAAGGATCGATGGTTGAGTTTTGCTCCCTGGTTGTAAAATTTTAATGAAGCATTGTTCTGGTTATGTATGAATTTCGAAGACTTCTTGCCTTATGAATGCCAGCTTTTTTCATGTCTTTGTTTACACTGTGTTAGAGCAGCTTGGAATTGGAGGATCCAGTCGAGCTGTGGCTATTATAGGATGATGTTTTAATGGATCACTGTAATAGTTACGAAGCCTCTAGTCAGTTTCTATGATTTCTTTAACGCTGAACGACTTGGAATTGGAGGATCCAGTCAAGTCTTCTTTTAGTTTCTTGAAGCCCTGAACCAAGAGGATCCTGTTATCAGAGTTTTTCCTCTACAAACCGCTGTAAGCCTGATGCCCAGAGCTGTTTTTTCATTTTCTTCTAAGTCTTCCCCCTGCTCATCTTTTGATCAACCCACTGGCTGAAGTTAGGATTCCAAACCTCCTCTGTTCTTTACATACCAGACTCAGTCCCTGAGTTAGAGTGATACCTCCTAGATCCATTATCTCCATTTGATCATCCTTTATAAAAAAATTGTGACTAAAAACTGATGGGCGTTGGGCTCTGCTCCTGCAAGCAATCCAAGAGTGACTTCTAACTCTAACAGGTTGAACAACTATGAAAGCCGGCGGTTGTACCTTGTCAATAATTGTTATGCATGGCCAGTGAATAACTCCACCACCTTTGCACGCTGGCATTTATGCCTATCCCTTATTCCCCGCTTACCTCTGTTAGCTCAGATAACCTTCATGCACTTTGCTCCTTTTTGCTATGATCCAAACCCTGGACTTATCATGTGCTCGGCTCCATGGCACCAGTCGTGCGAATCGAGCCAAACGAAAACCAAGCCTTGTTAATGTTTGACAATGCCCGCAAAGACTTGGAGGATAACGGATGGCTCACCTTCGTGCAACGATTTGAGGGTTTTAATCTAGCTGTAGCACGGTAGTTTGCCATGACTTCCGATGGCTGTAGAGATAAGGTGGGTGACATACAGTTGGAAATTGATGATAATTTTATCAAATCTGCTACAAGGTTACCTGCCACAGGACATCGTTGGTTCAAAAATTGTAAGGTTGAGGAGGTGCCATGGACACTGCTGTTCCTCTTGCGAAAGGTCACTTCTTGTGACAGAGGTATTCCCATCTCTGCACTTAAACCACGATGGCATGATACTTTGATGGTAGTCAAACAGTTCGTGACCTATGAAGGTCGATACAGACTCGTTTTCCTCTACCACCTACGTTTGATAATGAATTTTATGGGATACCCATTAAATTTACCCTTTTACTTTCAGCGCAGCCTATATAAAATGTCAAAAAGGTTTAAAAGGAAGAAGGCTGACAACAACCTATTCCACCATGGAATTATCAAACTTATCATTGTTTATCACTTGAGTTTAAATGGTGATAGCTGGAGAGCTTTCATCGCTCGTAATGGTTTTGAGGATACAGACCCTGTCCAGGTTGACAAGCCTGTGGTAATTGAAACCAAGGCCGCGCCACCCATGCCCTTCCATATCCTATTTCCCTCTCCTAAGCCTTTGGTCGACCCTGCTATTAACTTAATAGACATTAGAACTGAGAATGCTAAGACTATTAAAAGACCTGTGAGCAAAAAGCCCAAGGCTAACCCTACTGCTAATGCCAAGGGTAAAAAGAACACTTGGCTCATTTCAAGGATGGCCAGGAACAAACCTAAACCCTCTGCTGAGTCAAATCCTATAATCCTTAGTGAGGATTTTGACTTTGACATAGAACATTTTCTAGCCACCGAGTATCCTTACTCACAGGGTTTATGCCCCGAACCACCTTATGATTTCATGACGAATCTTGCCCCCTGCCTAAGAAATGATCCCAGTTACCCAGGGATTAAATTGTCTAACGAAACTCTCAACAATATGTCCAAACCCTCGCCTGCTCTTTCAAAGCCCACAAAGTCGTCCTATGACCAATGTGATTTATGGTTGGAACGATACTACATTGATGTTCCCCTACTCCAATCGAAAATTCAATCGTTGGAAAGTCAAGTGGCAGTATTGACCAGCCAAAGAGACCAACTCCAAGCAAATGATAAGAAGCAGAAGACAACAGGCTCCATCCTTTTCAAGAATGTTGAATCGGCCACAGCCGTTATTAACTCCAAATTGGCATGATCAAGCTGTCTCATCGCTGTACAGGTATGATTTTGATTTTGTGAATGAACATGATTAATATAATGAGTCAAATTTGGTTCTGAATAGCTCTGTTTATATTTCGAAATGGCTCTGTTATAATATGTGCATCCTGTATATTGTATTGCTTTGCTAAAAATAAAAGGAAATTTCGATTTGATATACGATTTGCTCATAGATTTTTATTGGATTTGAATGGTCTTCATTTGGATTTGACCTGTTTGTTTGTCTGATTGAAGTAACGAAATTAATGGTTTGTTTTCAACTGGATTTTTTTTGTATCTATTCCGAACAGGAAGTTTTTTTTTCATGCTCAATTTAGAATACGATTGTGATTGGATTTGATTTTGTTATGGTTCATATGCTGTGATTGGAAAATGATTTCAATGAATTTGGTTGTTACAATGATGTGTCATATAATGTTTGAGATTTGATCGTTTCCAAGTTGGGAAAAATGACTCTGTTTTTATTAAAACAATACACTCATCTGAGTCTCTGTGAATGATATTCACGCCCGAATCATGGAACGTTTTGATCCACGACAACTGTGTAAAACCCCAGCTGTTTGATTTGTTTGATTGGATAGTTGTATCTTCAGTTAGTTTGATCGATTTTATGAATTGCATTCATATCAAAATAAATTTGATTACAGTTCTGTTCTCAAACGAGTTTGTAAAATCGGTTCGACTTATGTCATTCTGTTAAATTCGTATGAGGAGATTCGGGTAATAGTTGTTTCTAAATGCACTCAAGAAAAGATTTCGTGAATGATTTTGTCTACCCCAATTTGTAATAGCAAACGATCGACCAATTCTTACGAACTCTGTTAGTAATGGATTGATCCTGTTACGATTTCATTTGTAGTTACGAGTCAGTTATGGTTTAACTTGCTTACGGCCTAGATTGTATGACAATACATTTATAACGATCTGAAAAGTGATCTTGTTTGGATTCGATTGTATCTCCTGTTGTTGAGGATTGCCTGCGATTTGTTTTGATTATATCAGTTTCAAATTGGATATGAAACGATTTCAAAACTGTTTTGATTATGATTCTGTTGACCCGATTTTTGGCAACAAATGACACAGAGTACACCTATCTCTGTATTCGGTTGATTGAATTTGATCATGTTTGATTTCGAATGGTACAACAAATTCAATTTCATTGATTCATTTTCAAATAGATATTGGATGTTAATTGAATTTGATTTTTAAAAAGGTTTTTAATCGATTTTAATGTTGATTCTGTGTCTTATTTTAGACCAGCTATAGAATCAAAGGATTCTGTAGCTAGTCTATATAATTAGATTTTTGTTATTTTATTAATAAAGGATCCTTCTAACTTGTCCATTTTTGACCCTTTTCAGGTAAATTCGAATTGCATGGGACATGCTGGACAGTCTAGGGGACATTTGAGTGTTTTATTTTATTGTAGTTTCCTTGTTTTAGTTAAACTTGGGATATCTTCCCAGATTTATGTAAACAGTTTTGATAACTTCCACAGGGAGGTTTTACCCTGTGGAAAACTTATAAATACTTATTATTTTTTGTAATTAGGATCATTCTCACTTGTGGGAGAACCAAGATTATGGATTTCTAATACAAACTCAGACAGAAGTTGATGTTCTGCTACAGCTTTCGCTTTCATAATATCAATATTTTGTTTAATGTTTATGCATATCAATTTGCATTTGATTAGTGACTACTTTAGCTATCTTGGTCTTTTGCAGAATGATATGATTGAATTAATGTGATCCATTCCTGCTTTCTTTCACTAATTTAAAGAATACAACAATTACTTAGTTCAACTAATGAATGACAGATTTCTCTTCTTCATAAATTGAACTATTATGTATAGATCTTTGCATACAGGTTTATCTAACTGTGAAGATTTATAAATTATAAGATTGTTGCGATTTTTGTATCTTGTTTGTCCTGTAAATATATTAAAGAGAATTGCATATATCATTTACGAGAAGCTTCTGGATAATTCGGAGCGGTTTTATTCCTTCTGATCAGCTAAGACGATTATCATACACAGGACAAATCTGGAGTATTTCTTCAGGTTAGTTTGCGATTATTTTTGTTAGTATATTGTTAGTATTTTATTTTGTCATATTTGTAGCTTAGATTAGTGTTTTAGTTTAGTTAGTTTCCTATTTTATTTCTTGTTCATTAAATCATAAAATCGACAAAAGATATCTTTCTCTGTCTTAAGGAAGAATATTAATAAGTTTTTTAGGTTTTATTTAAATCTGTAAATTGTGGATATTGTACATTTTGTGAATAAGTTATATTTCAGTTAGTAGTTAGATAGTTAATTAGTTAGAATTAGTATAGTAGTAGTTAGTAGATTGTATTTATAGAATAGTTAGATTAGTTTAGTTTTTTTAATAGTTAGTTTTAGTTAGTTAGTTAGTTTTATTTGTTTTTAGTTAGATTAGTTAGTTTAGATTAGTTTTCTTTTGTTTTCTTAGGACCTTAGATCAGCTAACGGATCCGCTAAACCCGTCAGGGTGGTTCATCCCAAACAGCTTGGGTTATTAGACAACCCCAGACCGGTTCCACTCTCTCAGTTGACGGACGGTCAATTTCACCCGTCAACACAACACAATTGTGTTAGCAATATTGTTTGTTTGTTTTTGTTAGAAGAACTTCCCTACTGCAATTAGATTAGAGATGCTTCCATAATCTAGCATAGATTGTGCATAATTATCTTGAAATAATAGACTTCCCTAGGTTGACAATTTATATTGAACACTTTGATTTTCCATTTAATTAGACAATTAAAGTGCCCAACAACGTCACGGATGTGCAACCACACTTTCATTACCATGTGGCCTTTCAAATCCATGTGGATTACTCAAAGTATACCATCAAACTTACTGTTATTGATGAAGGAACTACAATGTGCGTGATATGCATAACAAATTGGAAAGCCATTGGCTCTCCAACCCTCTCTCAATCTTCGACTATGTTGACCGCATTTGGAGGTAGTTGAACAAGAGACATTTCAAGAAGAAGAGTCTTCTCCAAACATTTTTGGACACTTCTCGGATAGCATATTTCAAGCTAACTTCGAGACAGTTCATCCTTATAATACTAGGAGTAAGACAACAAACAAACCTTCTACCGAAAACACTACAACTTTGCTTGCAAAGCAGTCTAAATCAGTTGAGACCAAACAAAGTAATGTGAATCCCAACTTAGATTATGATGTTGTTGAATATCTTAAAAAGTTAATGGCTAACATTTCTATTTATGAGTTGTTAAAGTTTCCATTTCTGCTTCAAAAAATGTTGCAAAATATTTCAGAGAACGACAAAAATGGTAATTCCAATGGTAACAAGGTTGTGCAAAACAAAGTCCCTCAGAAGACTTCCACTAAAAATAATCCTGATCCTCAAGATAAAGGAAGCCTTTCTGTAAGTAATGTAAATAATGTAGATAATGTAGATAAAGTAGCTTTAGAAACTGCAAATAAAAATCCACAAGCTACTACTCTTAACACTCGCAAGAATGTACCTCTTTTCCTATTAACTTTCGAGATTTTTAATAGAAACGTGCACAATTGTATGGTAGACTTAGGGGCGTCATCCAATGTGATGCCTTGGTCTGTTTTCCAAAAGATAAACGCAGAAGTCGAACCCTCAACTTTAAAAATCATTTAAACTTGATCGGACAAATGTCAAAGTTATAGGCGAACTAAAGAATGTGCTTATTAGATTATTGTCTAACCCCAAGGTTCATCAAGTTATTGATATAATTGTTGTGGATATTCTCGAAGTGTATGGTCTGTTTTAAAGCAGGGACTGGTCGAAGTAGCTACATGGTTATTTCGTGACAGATTCGTCCCATCTATGGCTTCCTGACAACGGCAAGCCTAATAAAATCAAGGTGAATCGTGAGCGCTACCTTAATTTCACGGTCATAGATTTGAACGATCCCAATGAACCGTATACACCTTCTGCTGATTCACCTGAAGTACAAGGGATGGACACCTTCTTCGACAATTTCATGGCCGAGGCTTCACCTATCATCAATCCATAATAGCAGTCCGAGATCGTAGCATATATGCAGCCAACAGCTTCCATGCAAATGTCCTATGTACCTGATGCAAATCAAATTTGGTTTCTTTATTTCGACGGGTCAAAGTCCAAGGAAGGAGCTAGAGCAGGCTGCGTCATTATCGATCCAGCAGGTAACAAAACATTGATAGCATGTAGGTTGGAATTTGAATGTACTAACAATACCGCAGAATATGAGGCTTTACTGCAAGGTCTCAGAAAAGCTTTGGATATGAACATTCAAATTTAACCGTCTTTGGTGACTCTGAAATAGTGGTTAGACAGGTAAGAGATTCTATCCACTGTCTTTCTCCGCATCTCAAAAGCTACTAGTTTGAGTTATGGAACTTAATGAATAAATTTTCTGCTTTCAATATAAATTCCATTCCAAGGATGAATAACTCTGAAGCAGATCTGTTAGCTAATGTAGCTTCTAAACTTCTTCCTACAGAAGGCTTGTCCCCAGACGCATTCTCCATCGAGCTGTTGTTTCGACCATCCATTCCCGACAACATCACGAACTAGAGAGTATTTGACGACGATCAACAGATCATCAACTTCCTGCACATGGAAGAAACCTTTCAAGGCGCGGTGATAGATGAATGCACGCACGATGACAATTTGCACGATTTTATGGTAATACCTGATCCGAAAACTACTGAAGCTCTGTCGGACATGGTAAATTCCATACCCAAATCTATAGTTAGATTAGAGAAGTTTTATGATTTTGAAGATAAATTTAAAAAGACGGTCAATTGTAAAACCAATAGTTCCTCGTTGTCTTATGAAAAAGTAAACTTAGGAACTAATGAAAATCCTCAATGCATTAACTTAGGCTTGGGATGTTCTCGAAAAGAAAAAGATGCATTCATTAAATTTTTCAAAAAATTTAAAGATGTATTTGCATGAACGTATGATGACCTCAAAACTTTCGATCCTAATATCATACAGCATGTCATCCTGATGAAGTCCCAAACCTTACCGTTTCATCAAAAACTGAGGAAAATGCACCCTAAAGTGGAACCGACCGTTCAAAAAGAATTGAATAAGATCCTTAATGCTAAAATAATTTTTCCTGTTAGGCACACTCAGTGGGTTTCTAACCTTGTCCCAGTTTGGAAGAAAAATGGGGAAATCCGACTCTGCGTAGATTTCCGAAACCTCAATAGAGCGTCTGATAAAGACAACTATCCTGTCCCACCCATGGAACAGATCCTCCAACATGTATCTGGTTCTGAGAGGCTATCCCTGTTAGATGGTTTCTCTGGATACAACCAAGTCCTGATGTCTCCACCAGACCAACTCAAAACTACCTTCCGTACTCCATGGGGCACTTATGCTTATCGTAAAATGCCCTTTGGATTGATTAATGCTGGTGCCACCTTTCAGAGAGCGATGGACATCGCTTTTCAAGGCTTAATCAATCAGTCTGTTGTAGTTTACTTGGATGATGTGACTGTATATTCTA
>JASDQU010736987.1:95996-114555 GCA_032191745.1 Picea mariana | reverse complement strand
TACATCTAAAAAATCCTGCAGTCTTTATTAGGCCAGATTAACTTCATGAGGAGATTTGTCCCCAGTTTCTCCGAAATGGTCAGGCCTTTACAGAATTGGATTAAGAAAGACACCCAATATCACTGGGGACCCCTAGAAAATCAAGCTTTTAATGAGATAAAGAAGGCCATAATAGATGCTTCGTCTCTCATGAGACCTGACTTCTCTCAAGATTTTACACTCTATACCTTTGCTTCTGACCGTTCCTATGCTGCCGTCCTAACCCAAAAGAATGCGAAGAACCACGAAGTACCCATCGCCTTTATGAGTTATGCTTTCAAAGGTGATGAACTTAACTATCCAGTGGTTGATCGGTAAGCCTACACTGTTTTCAAAGCAGTTAAGCATTTCCGGTCCTATCTTTTGAAGTCAAGGATGAAAGTCATTGTCCCCTACCCAGCCGTGAGGAACTTGTTAGTACAGAAGGAACTAGGAGAAAAGAGAGCCAACTGGGTCACTTCTTTGTAGGAGTATGACTTAGAAATTACCCCAGCTCAGATAGTGAGAGGCCAAGGGTTATGCAATTTAGTTGTTGATTCAACAACAGGACAGCAGGAAGAAAGTGATACGTCAAACCTAGGACAAAGCGATCAAAGTTTAGTCTGTTGCGCACAAAATCCTGTTAGTCCTTGGTACGATGCTATAAGATTCTGTCTTGAACACAGATCAGCCCCCCGTCACCTGAACCCCGCCAAAAGAAGAGCATTGAGATTAAAGTCTGCCTCCTTTCATCTGGTTAATGGTATCCTGTTTCGTCAAAGTTTTGACGACGTACTGATGCGTTGTCTCGAAAAAGATGAAGCAGAGAAAGTCTTGCTAGAGTTGCATGCAGGAGAAGCTGGTGGTCATTTTGGTGGTGACACCACTACTCATAAGGTGCTAAGATCCGATTATTACTGGCCCACACTTTTTAGAGACGCCCGTGCCTTGTGTCAAAAATGTATCATCTGTCAGAAAGCATCAGGGTAGTTACAAAAACCAGCCTTTCCTTTGCAGCCCGTTACAGTAGATTCTCCTTTTCTGCAGTGGGGCCTTGATATCATAGGTCCAATCAACCCTCCATCCTCACAACAACACAAGTTTATTGTGACAACCACAGATTACTTCACCCGATGGTCTGAAGCCGTTGCGTTAAGAACTGTTAACACCAGTCAGGTAATTTCCTTTCTAAATTCGAATATTATCACTCGTTTCGGTATCCCTGACTGTTTAGTATTCGATAATGCTTCTTACTTTTCCTCTCTTGAGATGAGCGAGTTTTCTTTGGAAAAAGGAATTAAATTGAAGTATTCTGCTAGTTATTATCCCCAGGGCAACGGATTGGCAGAATCAACAAACAAGAACTTGATCAAAATAATCAAGAGAACGGTGGTTGAAAATCACAAAAATTGGCACAATGCACTGCTAAACGCTTTGTGGGCTGATAGGGTAACACAAAAATCCGCTATAAGTAACTCCCCCTTTTTTCTCGTTTATGGAAGAGAAGCTATTCTGCCACCTCACATCCTTCTTCCTTCGCTTCAGTTGTCACAGAAAGTTCAAGAAGAAGATTGTCCCCCTCTAGAAAACTGAATTAATGCTTTGATGAAGCTAGAAGAGGTAAGAGCCCAAGCCAAACGTAAGTTAGATCAACATCAACAATTGGTTAAAAGCTGGTTTGATTCTAATTCTGCTTCTGATAGGAATTTTGAAGTAGGTGATCTCGTCTTGAAGTGGGACAAACCACATGAGGGAAAGGGTGAACACACGAAATTTCAAAACTTATGGCTTGGACCATTTTTAATTGTTGAAAAGTTCGGTCCCAGTTCTTTTTGATTGAAGAATCTTGAAGGGTAGCTTGACACCTACCCGGTGAATGGCCAAGCCTTGAAGAGATACTTTGCTTGATAACCACCCTTGTATATTATGTAAATATTTTATTTTTGTTTGCGTTTTCGTTTGTTTTCTGTTTTTTATTTTGATTTGAATTTATCAGTTTGTGTCTTTGGAAATACACATATCTGTACACTGATCTATTCAGAAAAAGATAAAAGAAATTTTCTTCGCTGAAATAACTTCTAAAAATTTGTACAAACATCAATAGTATATTTCTGAAATATATATATGTGTTGGAAAAAATCTGTTGTTTAAAAGAAGATGGCTGATTTCGATCTTTGAGTAAAGTTCGTCATGATCATCTATTATCTTTTTACGCTGTCCCTTTTCCGTAAAGGAATGACTCAGAAGATGTCTCCCTGCCTTAAGAAGTTGTTTTTGTAAATAAAACATCTCTGGATCTAAATAAAGGATAGTTCTAAAAAATTCTGATGAGGTCTAAAAAAATATGTTAAAAATCATGATTTTCAGTGTCACCCCGCTCAGCTATATATCTATGAAAAACAAAACAAAATAAATTATTAATAAGAGCTGTGGGAAATGCTTGTAAACCCGTCGGGATACTGAATAGGTCTGCTGGCAGCGGGTAAATGCATGCATGACGCCAATACAACTTCGTTGGGGTACTAAACAGGCCCGCTGGTAGTGAAGCAATGCCGGGTATACATAAATTTGTAAAAAAGAAACCTCTTTAATGCCCTTTATTCTGATCCAGAACTTCTTGGCAGGATACAGATGTCAGAGTGGGTTAAATGGCAAACCTGTCGAGGCTATGGATGCCTGCTAGCAGCAGTGGCTATGCCAACAGTATTGGATATTTTATCTTTAATATCGTGACTTGCTGGTCTTAAGACTGTTATCAGTTTTCATCTTTTAAAACATTGCTGGAAAAGATGGTTAATGATGATGTTTTTACGATTTTCTGGTTGTTATTTTTGAGTTGAAATTTTCTTTGTTATCCTAATCTGAATTTGTTTCTTTTGACAGAGATAACTGCTTCTACCAGTGTGTCGCCATTGTTGGCAGCCAATTCACATTTTTTCATTTTCTAATAAGCTGCCTACACCAATGTTTTGCAAACATCAACTTTTCGTCGCAATTTTCAAATAAACGACACTTTTATTTTTTGCGACATTTGCACATTTACCTTTGTTTCGTTTTCACGACTGTAAACATGAAAACTTAGTCTTTCGAAGTCACATTGAAATCACTATCTGAACTGTCATTATCTCTTTTGTCAATATGCCTATTGCGCTTACCTTTTTATTTATCATTATACAACTGGAAAGATCCTTTGATCGGTACTCATGCTTCGATTAATTGCGTAATTTGAGTTTGTAATACATTGGCATTTTATTTGACCTACTTGACCTTTGGTTTCATAAGATACATGGGTGTTATGGTTAAATCTTTCATATATATCTTTAATATGATACCTATGTTTGTGTTTTCATAACTATTGGCTTGTTAATTATATGAATACCCATCGACACATTGGTTAAACTATTGATTATATGAGATGATACATTGGCGCATAATTGATTTTGGTTTTGATTTATATTTCGGGTGTTTAAAACTATGGCATCACGTTTGCGCTCGTTGGTTTATACATTTGATTTCAGTGTTGAACTATTCTATAGTGGGATGAACAACTATGAAAGCCGACGGTTGTACCTTGGCAATAATTGTTATGCATGGCCAGTGAATAAATCCACCACCTTCGCACGCTGGCATTTATGCCTATCCCTTATTCCCCGCTTACCTCTGTTAGCTCGGATAACCTTCGTGCACTCTGCTCCTTTGTGCTATGATCCAAACCCTGAACTTACCATGTGCTCGGATCCATGGCACCAGTCGTGCGAATTGAGCCAAACGGCAACCAAGACTTGTTAATGTTTGAAAATGCCCATAAAGACTTGGAGGATAACGGATGGCTCAGCTTCGTGCAACGATTTGAGGGTTTTAATCTAGTTGTAGCACGATAGTTTTCCATGACTTTCGATGGCTGTAGAGCCAAGGTGGGTGACATACAGTTGGAAATTGATGAGAATTTTATCAGTTATGCTACAAGGTTACCTGCCACAGGACATCGTTGGTTCAAAAATTGTAAGGTCGAGGAGGTGCCATGGACACTGTTGTTCCTCTCGTGAAAGGTCACTTCTTGTGATAGAGGTATGCCCATCTCTACACTTAAACCAGGATGGCATGATACTTTGATGGTAGTCAAACAATTTTTGACCTGTGAACGTCGATACAGACTCGTTTTCCTCTACCACCTGCATTTCCTAATGAATTTTATGGGATACCCGTTAAATTTACCCTTTTACTTTCAGCGCAACCTATATAAAATGTTGAAAAGGTTTAAAAGGAAGAAGGCTGACAACAGCCTATTCCACCATGGACTTATCAAACTTATCATTGTTTATCACTTGAGTTTAAATGGTGATAGCTGGAGAGCTTTCATCGCTCGTAATGGTTTTGAGGATACAGACCCTGTCCAGGTTGACAAGCTTGTGGTAATTGAAACCAAGGCTGAGCCACCCGTGCCCTTCCATATCCTATTGCCCTCTCCTAAGCCTTCGGTCGACCCTGCTATTAACTTAACAAACGTTAGAACTGAGAATGCTGATACTATTAAAAGACCCGTGAGAAAAAATCCCAAGGCTAACCCTACTGCTAATGCCAAGGGTAAAAAGAACGCTCGACTCATTTCAAGGATGGCCAGGAACAAACCTAAACCCTCTGCTAAGTCAAAGCCTATAATCCTTAGTGAGGATTCCAACTCTGACATAGAACGTTTTCTAGCCACCGAGTATCCTTACTCACAGGGTTTATGCCTCGAACCACCTTATGATTTCGTGACAAATCTTCCCCCTGCCTAAGAAACGATCCCAGTTACCCAGGGATTAAATTGTCTAATGAAACTCTCAGTAATATGTCCAAACCCTCGCCTGCTCTTTCAAAACCCACACAACCGTCCTATGACCAATGCGATTTATGGTTGGAATGATACTACATTGATGTTCCCCTACTCCAATCGAAAATTCAATCGTTGGAAAGTCAAGTGGCAGTATTGACCAGCCAAAAAGACCAACTCCAAGCAACTGATAAGAAGCATAAGACAACATGCTACATCCTTTTCAAGAATGTTGAATCGGCCATAGCCGTTATTAACTCCAAATTGGCATGATCAAGCTGTCTCGTCCCTATACAAGTATGATTTTGATTTTGTGAATGAACAGGATTAATATAATGAGTCAAATTTGGTTCTCGAATAGCTCTGTTTATATTTCGAAATGGCTCTGTTATAATATGTGCATCCTATATATTGTATTGCTTTGCTAAAAATAAAAGGAAATTTCGATTTGATATACGATTTGCTCATAGATTTTTATTGTATTTGAATGGTCTTCGTTTGGATTTGACCTGTTCATTTGTCTGATTGAAGTAACAAAATTAATGGTTTGTTTTCAACTAGATTTTTTTTGTATCTATTTCGAACAGGAAGTTTTTTTTTCATGCTCAATTTAGAATACGATTGTGATTGGATTTGATTTCGTTATGGTTCATATGTTGTGATTGGAAAATGATTTCAATGAATTTGGTTGTTACAATGATGTGTCATATAATGTTCGAGATTTGATCGTTTCCAAGTTGGGAAAAATGACTCTGTTTTTATTAAAACAATACGCTCATCTGAGTCTCTGCGAATGATATTCACGCCCGAATCATGGAACGTTTTGATCCACGACGACTGTGTAAAACCCCAGCTATTTGATTCGTTTGATTGGATAGTTGTATCTTCAGTTAGTTTGATCGATTTTATGAATTGCATTCATATCAAAATAGATTTGATTACAGTTCTGTTCTCAAACGAGTTTGTAAAATCGGTTCGACTTATGTCATTCTGTTAAATTCGTATGAGGAGATTCGGGTAATAGTTGTTTCTAAATGCACTCAAGAAAAGATTTTGTGAATGATTTTGTCTTCCCCAATTTGTAATAGCAAACGATCGACCAATTCTTATGAACTCTATTACTAATGGATTGATCCTGTTACGATTTTGTTTTTAGTTATGAGTCAGTTATGGTTTAACTTGCTTACGGCCTAGATCGTATGACAATACATTTATAACGATTTGAAAATTGATCTTGTTTGGATTCGATCGTATCTCCTGTTGTTGAGGATTGCCTGCGATTTGTTTTGATTATATCAGTTTCAAATTGGATATGAAACGATTTCAAAACTGTTTGATTATGATTCTGTTGACCCGATTTTTGGCAACAAACGAGACAGAGTACACCTATCTCTGTATTCAGTTGATTGAATTTGATCATGTTTGATTTCGAATGGTACAACAATTTCAATTTCATTGATTCGTTTTCAAATAGCTATTGGATGTTAATTGAATTTGATTCTTAAAAAGGTTTTCAATCGATTTTAATGCTGATTCTGTGTCTTATTTTAGACCAGCTACAAAATCAGAGGATTCTGTAGCTGGTCTATAGAATTAGATTTTTGTTATTTTATTAATAAAGGATCCTTCTAACTTGTCCATTTTTTACCCTTTTTCAGGTAAATTTGAATTGCATGGGACATGCTGGACAATCTAGGGGATATTTGAGTGTTTTAGTTTATTGTAGTTTCCTAGTTTTAGTTAAACTTGGGACATCTTCCTAGATTTATGTAAACAGTTTTGATAACTTCCACAGGGAGGTTTTACCCTGTGGAAAACTTATAAATACTTATTATTTTTTGTAATAAGGATCATTCTCACTTGTGGGAGAACCAGGATTATGGATTTCTAATACAAACTCAGACAGAAGTTGATGTTCTGCTACAGCTTTCGCTTTCATAATATCAATCTTTTGTTTAATGTTTATGCATATCAATTTGCATTTGATTAGTGACTACTTTAGCTATCGTGGTCTTTTGCAGAATGATATGATTGAATTAATGTGATCCATTCCTGCTTTCTTTCACTAATTTAAAGAATACAACAATTACTTAGTTCAGCTAATGAATGACAGATTTCTCTTCTTCATAAATTGAACTATTATGTATAGATCTTTGCATACAGGTTTATCTAACTGTGAAGATTTATAAATTATAAGATTGTTGTGATTTTTATGTCTTGTTTGTTCTGTAAATATATTAAAGAGCATTGCAGCTATCGTTTACGAGAAGCTTCTGGATAATTCGGAGTGGTTTTATTCCTTCTGATCAGCTAAGACGATTATCATACACAGGACAAATCTGGAGTATTTCACCAGGTTAGTTTGCGATTATTTTTGTTAGTATATTGTTAGTATTTTAGTTTGTCATATTTGTATCTTAGATTAGTGTTTTAGTTTAGTTAGTTTCCTGTTTTATTTCTTGTTCATTAAATCATAAAATCGACAAAAAATATCTTTCTCTGTCTTAGGGAAGAATATTAATAAGTTTTTCAGGTTTTATTTAAATCTGTAAATTGTGGATATTGTACATTTTGTGAATAAGTTATATTTAAGTTAGTAGTTAGATAGTTAATTAGTTAGAATTAGTATAGTAGTAGTTAGTAGATTGTATTTATAGAATAGTTAGATTAGTTTAGTTTGTTTAATAGTTAGTTTTAGTTAGTTAGCTTGTTTTATTTGTTTTTAGTTAGATTAGTTAGTTTAGATTAGTTTTCTTTTGTTTTCTTAAAACCTTAGATCAACTAATGGAGCCGCTAAACCCGTCAGGGTGGTTCATCCCAAACAGCTTGGGTTATTAGACAACCCCAGACCGATTCCACTCTCTCAGTTGACGGACGATCAATTTCGCCCGTCAACACAACACAATTGTGTTAGCAATATTGTTTGTTTGTTTTTGTTAGAAGAACTTCCCTACTGCAATTAGATTAGAGATGCTTCCATAATCTAGCATAGATTGTGCATAATTATCTTGAAATAATAGACTTCCCTAGGTTGACAATTTATATTGAACACTTTGATTTTCCATTTAATTAGACAATTAAAGTGCCCAACAACGTCACGGATGTGCAACCACACTTTAATTACCACATGGCCTTTCAAATCCATGTGGATTACTCAAAGTATACCATCATAATTACTGTTATTTATGAAGGAACTACAACGTGCATGATGTCCATAACAAATTGGAAATCCATTGGCTCTCCAACCCTCTCTCAATCTTCGACTATGTTGACCGCATTTGATGGTTTTTATTTCCATCCCCACGAAATTATTCCCACATTTCTAGTCCATTTAGGTGAAAAAATGGTGGAGGTAGATGTCGAGGTGGTTGATGCGCCCCTTGACTATAAATTATTACTAGGGAATAATTGGACTTATGCTATGACTGCAGTCGTATCGTCCATTTTTCATACTTTATGTTTTCCTCACAAAGGGAAAATCGTGACGATTGATCAGTTTTCCTTTGTGCATGCTAGTCCCGATGCATTAGTTGGACCTTCGATCCTGTGATCAATAATTCTCAGCCGATAATAGAGGATGTTGGTGTCGGAATGTATTCCTCCCTCATGGGTACCTTTGATTTCATGGCACCAATTCATCACATTTATTCCATGTCCAGTAGGTCTTCTTTGTCAATGAGGTCCATTCCTTTTCGCACTTTGTATTTCATATATCCTTGGACCCTACCTTCCCCGACCATGTCTTGTGAAGGACATACACATATTGGAATGGAAATTCTACCGTCAACAATGAAGATAGCATAACGGACTATTCTTGACTCTACTGCTGACCTGGATCCCGTCTCCTCGCAAACGAACGACGAGGATCATGTTCTTAAGCCCGTATGGGCCACCTCATTGTCTTTCTCACGTGATTTACTCGATGATAATTTACCTTCGGATGAAGACATATTAGAGGAATGAATGGTCCTAATAGGCCGTGGGATGATATGCATCATCACTCTTACTTCCTCCCAGAGCTTGTTAGAATCGAATATGACAATTTTAGATCTACCTTGAGTGAGATGGTCGGTCACACCGTGGTTCCACTAGATACGCATGGCATTTATGCCATAGGAAACATGGCAAGTATTTATCCTACTATCACGATTGACATCTCTTGAATTCCTGGTAAAGTTTAAAATGTATATATCGATGCATATTGTTCTCCTGAAGAAATTCAGATCTACACCGATCTCTTCAAAGAATTATGTGATGTATTCTCTTGGTCATATGAAGAGATGCCAAGAATCGACCCTCGAATTGTCGAACATGAAATTAAAACTTATCTAGATGCTAAACATGTTTGACAACAACTTAGAACTGTTAATCCTAGGAAGGCCCCTGCTATTAATGTAGAGGTGGAGAAAATGCTTAATGTTGGTTTTATCTAACTAGTTCCCTTGACTGAATGGGTATCCATCCCCATTCCTGTGAATAAGAAATAGGGGACCATCCATGTATGTATGGATTTTTGAGACCAGAATAAGGCTTGTCCTTAAGATAACTTCCCGACACCTTTCATTTATCAGATTCTTGATGAATGTGTGAGAAGCGAGGTTTTTTATATTATGGACAGATTTTTTAGGATACAATCAAATTCAGATAAAACCCAAGGATCAACATAAGACATAATTTATTTGTCCTTGGGGTATTTTTGCATACTGGAAAATTCCTTTCGGCCTTAAAAATGTAGGAGAAAGCTTCCAACTAGCCATGACCTTTTCGTTTCATGATCTCAAGAACATTTTCGAATCTTACCTCGATGATCTCACTGCTCACTCTCGCAAGAAAGTATATCACTCTACCCACCTTCAACTATTTTTTAAGAGATGTTGTTATTATCACATCCATTTAAACCCTCACAATTGCATCTTCTTCGTTAGGTCTAGTCATCTGTTAGAATTCTTAGTTTCTGAGAATGGGATATTGGTGGATCCTATGAAGGTTGAGCCAATACTTTTATTGCCTCTCTCACACAATATTCATCAACTTCAAGTTTTACAGGGGAAAACTAACTTCTTACGTCGGTGTATCATAAACTATGCCAATATAACTAAGGGTTTCATGTGTCTCTTGAAGAAGGAAACTTCATTTATATGGGATGAGTGAGCCTAGGAATCCTTCGATGCTCTTAAGAAATCCTTGGTATCGACACCTCTACTGAAGCCTCTAGAATACAACATAGATTACTTGATTTATATCGTCGCTTTCGAAGGGATGGTTGGTATGGTTCTGGTTCAGGAGGATGATGAGTTCCATGAGCACATTGTCTACTACCTTAGTCAAAACTTAGTCAGTCTTGAACTTAAGTATTCTGACATTGAGAAGATAGCCTTGGCTACCATACATGCAGTTCAAAGATTGCAGCATTGTATATTGCTTTGAAAAACTACCATAGTTGTTGATGTCAATACATTTAAATATGTCCTTACTAGGCATATCATAGGGGGAAAATACAATAAGTGGATTTCCATTTTGCAAGAGTTTGACCTTGATTATTCTTCAGAAAAATATAAGAAATCGCTAGTTTTTGCCGAGTTAATATCAGAATTCCCTCAACTAGATGAGAATGTTATTGATAACAATTCATTCGCGGATGAACATATTTTACTTATCTCATCTTCGAACCCCTGGTATGGAGACATTTTTATCTATCTTCAAACCTTGAAGTTCTATTGACATCTGTTGAGAGATGATCAACGACATATACAATATCAAGCTAAAAACTACCTTATCATCGACGACACTTTGTATCACCAAGGCATAGATAATATCTTGCATCGTTTCTTGACTCACGAGGAAGATGAGTCTATTCTTAATGACTGTCATAGTGGGGCTTGTGGTGGTCATCTATATGGGATTGACAACCCAAAAAATATTGCGAGCTGGTTATTTTTGGCCATCAATTTTTAAGGATTGTGTTGAAGCAGTCAAGAAGTGTCACCCTTACCAGGTGTTCACTCGGAATATGAGCTCGCATCCAACCCCTCTTCACCCAGTCATCACCGTCAGTCCCTTCACCAAGTGGGGGGTGGATTTTGTAGACTGCAACCCAGCTTCAACTGGGGGGCATCAACATATTATCGTGGTCATAGAATACTTCACTAAATGGGCAGAGTCCATGACTACGATTAAATTTGATGGTAAGACTGCAACATTTTTCATGTTCAACCAAATTATATCCCCGTTCGGAATCCCACGGGAGATTGTCACTGATCATGGAAGTCACTTTTAGAATGGAATGATGAAAGTCTTAGCATAAAAAATGGGGTTTAAACATGATCATTCTTCCCCTTAATATCCCTAGGAAAATGGACAAGTAGAGGCTGTGAACAAATCTCTCAAGACCATTTTGCAAAAAATTGTCAGCTAGAGAAAATCTGGTTGGCATTTAATGTTTTACCCTGTGCTTTGGGCATACCAAACCTTGGTTAAGACTTCAACCAATTTTTCTCCTTTTCACTTAGTACACGGTGTGGAGTCGATCCTTCCTATTGAATGATAAATCCCTTCCTTTATACTGGCAGTTAAGCTCCTACCTGACACTTCTGATATTGAAGAACACCTTGTACACCCAGAGAGATTATATGAGCAGTTTTGAGACGCCTCTACGACTATTGAAGTGAATAAATGATGTGTTAAGGTCTAGTATGATAGGTCTTTCTATCCTCGGTAGTACATTGACGATTACTTGGTCCTCTTGTATGACCAAGACAAAGAATCGCTCGGGGTAGGAAAGTTGAACCCCATGTGGCACGGTCCTTATATCGTGCGACATGTCTTAGAAAAATGAGCTTATGAATTGTAATATTATTAATGGATTATGATGGATGAGCCCAGAAATGGGATCTACTTGAAAATATATTATTCTTGAGCCCCCAATCTTGGGTGTAACTCTTTGTATACTAGTGTATCTTAGTGTATATATATCTTTTCCTTTGTGTCATTTACTTTCTTATCAAGTTTTCCCTTGGTTGGAAGATGTCAATGTAGTCTTCAGTTTTCTTAGGATTCACAGAAGGTGCCATTCATCATACATAGAACTTGGCTTCCACTGCTTGGGTCATTTACTCACTTGAGGGTCAACTGGTGTCTTCAAGTGGCGTTTGTCCAGGGCCATCAATGAATAATGTGGCTAAGTATAGCATCATTATAGATCTTTTATGCGATGCGATTTCACATGGTCTTCATTATTTAGAAGTTCTCCTAGACTCCCAATTAGTAGTATGTCATTTGAACGACAGTTACGCTGTGCGAGACCTTACTCTACTCCGACGATTCCTATAGGTATGAATTTTGGAATGACACTTTGATTTTATTACTTATAATCACATACCTAGAAGTTCTAATTATGTATCCGATGCATATTCTAATTATGTTCTAGATTAGCATTTATCACATAGCTAAAGTAAAGAAAACACATTCATCAATGTACACATTGTAATACATAAGTAAAGCCGAAGACCAATGTTTTTTATATTTCATCTCTCCAAAAAATATGGTGTCATAGTACAAAATGGGGCTGACACTCTCAAAATACATATATGTTTATTGGCACAGGGGCAGACCTGAGGTTCAACTCTACAACAATGCACCAAAAAAACCCTAACTACTGGCCCTTTCAGCAACACCTGCGAAGCAGATGAAGTCTCACCCGAGGTAGAGGCAGGGGTGATTGCAAGACTTAGGTGTTTGCAACCTTAGTTGGGACACAGATTTGTGATTATATCACTTATAAAACACATAGCATCAATCATTCATCAATATTCAACCCTTATTATACTTCGCAGATAGCACAAAGCATCACAACATTCACTTAGATCTAAGGTAATTCAACACTTAGCAACAGTAAAACAGATCAGATCCGGTAGATCAGCACTAAACATCTTCATACGTGTCAGATCTAACATTAACACACATCTAAGAAGCACAAAGCATAAGTAGATCTATCTAAATACATTAAAGCACTTAGCAAAAGAAGGGATAACCATATCAAGTTGAAACACAAAGCATAACACATAGATTTACGTGGTTCACCCCCACCCTGGGGATACATCCACCAACTCTTCTTCTTTATTAGCGTCTTCAATCTGTCACAAGCACAGAGCCATCAAAACCCTATTGTGCACAGGACAAAAGATCTGTGCAGCTCACTAGATCCTTCTTACTTGCATTACAGAACAAAACCTTCTACAACTTCTTACAACGACTTGCACTTAGCTTCTGCAAGTCTCACATAGGAACAAAGCTCTTACAAAACCCACTTGCACTTAGCATATATCACATATATATAATATTCAACACTTTTTACATTGCCTATCCTTCTATTTATACATACAAAAGTGGGCCTAAGCATGGGTAAACCCATGGGCCGACATCCCTTTTCCATTACATATTCCCAAAAGCCCAAAAGGGACCCAAAAGTGGGTGGAGATCCCTTGATATCCGCTTCATCTTGCGCTCCTCCTTCGACAGGCTGTCAAAGTCCCAAAATAGGTCATATGACCAAGATTGTCCCAAAACTTGGTCAAGGGCCAGTAGGCCCCCAACACTCACCTGTGACTCATCCCGAGTCACTCTGGTTTGATCAGTTCTACCTCGAATTCCTCAAGCTTGGCTCAAGCTGCCTCAACCTGCTGCAGCACTATGACTTCTTTCTCAGTGAACTCCTGGATCACTGCATCATTTACTAGCCCTTCTAGGTGTTGTTCTGTGGTGATGACAACCTGTTCAAGATCTGCTCCTTGGCTTTCGACTTCAGTGAGCAATTGGCATGCCTTCTCTTGCACTTGTTGAAGTCATTGAGTGAATTCCATCACTTTAATTTGAATCATGTGGATCTATTGTTGGGTGGTGTGTTTCTCTTTAAATCTCTTCATTCTTTCGACTGGTGACAAGGCCTTCAGCTGCGCCTGTAGTGTATCTGCATGCTGCTTTTCTTCCTTGAGTTGCGACTCTAATGTTTGTAACTCTGGATTCTCCGTGAGGTTTTCATATGCCTGAGCACTCCTGGAGATCATCTGCTTGCATTCCAAGGAAAGAGTTTTAATCTGCCAACTACACCGTGGGAAGTTGCCTCTCTTAGGTCTCTTATATCTTGAGGGGTCTCAGGCAAAGTGAGAAGTTCTAGATCTCCGATGCACTGCTGAAGCTGCTGGACCACTTCTTTGAGATGAGCCACTTGTTGTGGAACTTGTTCATCAGTTCTCACTTCTAAGATGGTCACAGAGAGAAGTGTTCTGTTAACTTGTTCCTTTACTTCTAGCTGCTCCGCGATCAACTACTCCTTGCTTTTCTGTAGTTCTTCTTTCTCTGCATCCCATTTTGCTTAGAGAGAAATATTTTCTCATTCTGAACTACTGCATTGCTCCATAAGAACTCCCTGTACCTGTGTTAAAGCCTGAGTGGCTTGCACTGTTTCTTCTTGATCTCTTCAAAGGTGAGCTTTGACTGAGTCAATGATTCGGTGGAGTTGAGCTGGCTCATCTCCCATTTCTGGTGTTCCTATCGATAAAGGCCCAGTGGAGGCTGTGCGGCTGGATAAAAGTGCCTGCTGCACCCCTTAGAGCTCATCCTCAATACAATTATACATCTCCTCCTTCTTAGCCTCCTGCTTTTCTTCTATCTCCTGCAAAGCATTATTCAGGGCGACGATGATGAAATTGAAGTCATTGGGACTGAGGACAGTCTGGAACTTAGTCCGGGTTGCTTTTACTTTCTTTCGTGATGACGGTTTCTGGGGGGAAAACTTTATTTTCTTTGAGGGGTCCTCCTCGTCTCTATGCGATGTTCCCTCACCTTTGTCTTGCTCAACTTCCATGCCATTGATCTGTTTACCATAACCTCCTTGCTCTGGTGAAATGGACACAGTCTTCACGGATGTCCTATCTATATCCTGAACTTCTTCAGGCTTCTTACTAGGTCTGGGTGTATCCTGCGTAGCTTCTGGACTGTTTACATTGGACAACTCCACAGGGTTGGCAAGGATAAGGAGGTCCGCTGACCATCCCTTGGTGATCTCCTTGAGGTCTTCTTCTGTCAATTTATAGTAAGATTGCAATTGTTTTTTATGGCCATCTACACGTGCTGTGATATAAATGAAGTGGTGGTCCACGTTGAACTTAATTAAGGGCCAAAACCTGTGGAGGGTATTCAAGGTCATACGAGGTTCAGACTGGATGGCTAGCTTCAACTAGTTGTAATAAGTGTGGAAGACGACATTGGATTGCCACTGCTTGTTCATATCGTTGGAGTACCATAAGGTACTGAACTTCATAGCCAAAGGTTCAAAGGGCTCGATGTCTGGGAAGGTCGCACCTTCCGACATCTCCCATGTGATGAAAGTGATCAATATGAGAAGCCAGCTGAAGTGTAACTCATACTCTTGGTCTTGTGCTTCCCTACAATCAAGATCTAGATGGTTTACAAGGTACTATGCCCAATTCATATGAATTCCTTCTGCACACTACCCTGCGAGGTCAACTACGAATCCAGTCACTTGGGTGGGCCGGTTCTTGTGAACTAACTTGCTTGCAATCAACTAACATGAAAGGAACACGGTGCTGCTCTGGATAGAGGAGGCCTTGTAACCTTGCATTCTTTTCTCAACATCTCCATACGTTTCTTTAATCTTTTGCGCTAATGCTCAGTCTGATGTCTTCCCATGGTAAAAATCCTTTGGGTCAGGGCCTTGCATGCTTAGCCCCGTGATCTGATTGATTAAGGTCGGATCCACAATAATGTAGTGGTTCAACCATAAGTATCCTCCGTGATAGCATGACAACAACAAATTGGCACATGCGTTCACTTCCTGGTGTCTGCTGAAGTGTGAAATCTTCATAACATTGAGCAGTGTGGATTGCGCGAGGTTCTGGGTCCATGACTACGGGATAATATTTGAGTTATTACCTTTAGTCCTAGTTAGATACTTGTGTGGGGTGAGCATACTATAAGCCTTCCTGTCGCCAAGGTTGAAGTTGCTAAAATTCAATGCTGTGAGCTTATCCTGGTCGACATGAACTGCGTGCACCCCTTTCGGAAGGTATGTAGTGACCAAAGTATACTCAAATTCATGGGGTACACTATCATGATTGATGGCGCCGCTTAGAGGGGGTAGATAGGCAGGTAGAATGCTCAGAATCAGCTTGGCATTCGCGAGATTGTCTCTGTTCTTAGTATGCTTTTCATCTACCTGTCAGGATGGTCTGGCTCGAGTAGTGGACGAAGAGGCTGGCAATCCTCTCATCAATGAGGCTTGCACACCTGTAGACACTTCTCTCTCCTTCATGACTCTCTCAGTCATCAAATCAAGGAGGAATTCTATTACAGATTCTTCAACTGCGGTGATCTCGTCGGACATACGTGCTCAGGATAATTTATCGGGGTCACAATGATCTTAGATACTGTACTAGGTGTTGGAAATATTGTCATTGATGTCAACAGTCGATGTGATGATCTATTTTTAATGATGAATAACCATAGTAGAGATTGTCATTGATGTCAGCAATTATATCATTCAGCCGAAGATGTCAAACTGTGTGGAGAGATAGACAGTGCTAGCTCAGGAGGAGGAGCGAACAATAGTAGTGAATTGTATGAATATCAAATCTCATAAGTATTTCATGTATATTTTTGATCACGATAGGATCAACAATCCAAGGATATAAGCCCAGGAGTTAGTTAAAAACTCCAAAATAGCGAAATGATCTAGACCATTGGATCAAGAGCAAATCCTGGCCGTTGAAACCTGAGGGCACGTGGGAAAGAGTCATCGTTTCACTGACTGGAAAGTCAAAGGTAGGAAGTTATTAACATTCCAAATAGAAAAACGTGAAATCATGATAAAATAAAGACCGTTGATCAAAGACGAGCGATGTGGACTGTTAGATCCAAAACTAAAAAGGAGGAGCGACATGGGTCATCAATCCGACGAGAGTAAAATATCGGATACCGGCAAAATCAAAGGTCAAAGGAAAGAGGTTCTTTAACCTTTGAGGTAGCGAATGCCGAAATCTCGGTAGCCACACATATCAACACCTAATTAAGACACAGTCATTCGATTAAGGAAAGAAGGGATCGGATTAAGGTTTAAGGTGGACCATTGATCTCTTCCATGGAAGAGACATGAACTGTCTGATCGTATCAGCGATATCGCAACCAAGATTTTTGTAAGGAGTAGTGTCTCGAAGTCCCAAAGGTCTAAGTGCCAAAATCTTGCCAGTCGTTGGATCAAACTCTGATTCCCATCAGCCGTTGGATCTTCTCAAAGTAGAAGGATAGGATAAGCAGGGCTAAAAGGTTGAGATTGATTAGCCAAAATACTCGTCAGCGGTCGGATCAAATCAGATACCTGTCAGTCATAGGATCATGTTCAAGTGGACGGACACATGGTGAGAGATCAACATTTCACTGACTGAAAAGTCAAAGGTATAAGGTACTCTAACCTTTGAACTCGTTAAACGCGAAATCCCGATATGATCTGGACCGTTGGATCATGAAGAGGTATCGACCGTTGATTCGAGAAGGGCATATGTCACACCACGTCAGCAAGGGAAAAGTGACGAAATCTTGTCAGTCGTCTATCTAGATACATGATTAAATCAGAGCCGTCGGATTCAACAGTAAAAGGATGTGTGTAATATTAAAGATGACTATTGATCTATCTCCGCAATTTTAAATGTGAACCGTCCAATTGTACCAGCGATATCATTTCCAGAGATTTGACATGTTGTGAGTCATGAAGACTCGATGGGAAAAACGCCAAAACTCCATCAGCCATTCATCGCATCAGAGAATGAATCGTGACCATTGGAACGATAAACACTTAGGAACTCGTCTCGCCTAACGTAAGGTCACTGTCGTTGGTCATATGCTATAAAGAGTTCTTAAAGGAAATTGCAATATGTCACTATAGTTGTTATAGCTCGTGGTTCTACGCCATTGGTCATATGTGATGGTTTGAAGGAAGCGCCTTCACATAATCTGGTCTCTGTAAATATAACAGAGATTAGGGATCGAGTATAAATGATTAAATTGACCCATGACTGTGATCAATTTATGACAAAAAATGAACCGATACACAGTCATGATTAAAAGAGAGTTAAATCATGAAAAACATGAATAATGAATAAGAAAAAGAATAAAAAGGAAAATGATATTAATTAAATTTTATATTATCATTTTAAATGAAAAGGTACAATGGTTCAAATAAAGGGACACGTTGTTTTAAATTTCACACCAGTTTGAAGATTATATAAACGAGAAAAAGTGGTGAGAAGAATGTGTCTCTGTAGTCCAGAAAAGAAGATCAAAAGCTGAAGAAGATTCCAAGAAGATATCAGAGGAAATAAAATGTGAATTACATAGAAGTTGAAATGCCATGATCAGAGTCTTATGATATACTTCTAATCATAAGAAAGAATTGATTCTGTAATGGAACAATAATACTAGAGTTGAATAAACTCTAGTTGGATAGACTGGGTTCTATCAGCAAGCTGGGACTTGCGCCAAGCTGGGTCTTGGCAGAGAGTTGGTTCTCTCAGAGGAGTTGGTGCTCCTTATTTCAGTTGGTTCCGAAACACTTAGTTGGTGCTAAAAGAAAATCCTCGATCACATATATTCATATTTATGTTCATATCAATTATGCAAAAGTTTATACAAATATCTAGTGTCTCTATGTTCATTGTA
>JASDQU010736987.1:38207-53073 GCA_032191745.1 Picea mariana | reverse complement strand
TTAACAATTGATGTCTTCATCTTTAATTCTAACCTGATGATAACTAGACTTAAGATCAATCTTGTTGAGTATTTTTTCATTCTTCAACTGATCAAAGAGGTCATCGATCCTTGGAAAAGGATACTTATTCTTTATAGTTACTTTGTTCAACTGCCTGAAGTTAATACAAAGTCTCAATGTTCCATCTTTCTTTTTCACAAATAATACAGGATCACCCCAATGTGACACATTTGGGAATATAAACCCCTTCTTCAGAAGCTCTTCAAGCTACATTTGCAACTCCTTCAGTTCTGGTGTACTCATCCTGTAAGGGGTCTTTGATACTGGAGTTGCTCCAGGGATCAAATTTATGGAGAAATCAATATCTCTTTTAGGGGTTAATCATGGTATTTATTTAAATACATCCTCAAAATCCTTTAGGACTACATAAAATTCAATATCTAACACCTTATCCTTAGGTGTTTATTCCATATGAGCTACAAATATTTGACAACTCTTTCTGTTACACTTCTTCATTTGTAATGTTGATATTTCTCTAATAATTACTGGCCTGGGAATTCCCTGCATTGTCCATAGGTTCCCTTCCTCATATAGGAAAGTAAATGTCTTGTTATGATAGTCTAAGACAACACGGTGTTGGTCCAACCAATCCATCCCAATTAGACAGTCATAGGAACCTAAAGTAAAGATGTTCAAATCTACCTTGGTGCTCAGTCCATTCATGTCCATAGGATATGACTTAACCATCTCATTAACTTTTCTTTTGGCTCCTATAGATAATTGTACCAACCAAGATCTCCCATGATTGCTTCTTGGAAAATGAAATCTTTCCACCATCTTAGGATCTATATAACTATGAATAGCTCTTGAATCAATTAAAATTGCAATGGTTTGGTTGTTGATCATACCTTCCACTTCAATCATGTGTGACTGAAATTCAGCTTGCTCGTTGTCTAGGGCTACATAGATTCTAGGTACATTCATGCTCATGTCCTCCACTTTTTCATCTTGCTGTACATTTTGAACAACTCTCACCTTTTCACTTCTTTGGTGACAATATCTATACATATGATTTTCCTGACAACCCAACATTGAATTGGTGGATTCCTTGGCCTTTGCCCACTTCTCTCATTCATTATGGGATCTCTAGAAGTTGGTTGTCCCTAAGGACTTTTTCAGAAGAATGGTGGCTTATTCTCCTTCTTCCTTTGCTCCATCTTGAATTTCTTCTTGTCTTCCCAAGATTTTTGGATAATTTGGCAATGAAAGATGAAAACCCACTCACATACCTCTGAATCTTAACTGTCTCATCCTTTGATTCGGATGGATCTAGGGAACATCAAAGAAGTTTCAGAAGTTTCCCAGAATGCACAGAAGTGTCCTAGGAGGCTCAGGATGGTCTCAGCAGGTAGAAAAAGGGAAATAATAAAAGTTCCTAAAACTCCATTAAAATGACATTATCATGAAGAGCGCGTCACAATCTTTCCAACAATGCAAATGGCTCGTCAAACAGAGTTATAGATCAAAAGATATAAGCGATCAAAGTTCTAGTCAACCCAACCCAGTTAGCAGGGATGAGCCAGCATTCGTACGGATGATGTCAGCATCTGTACAGCCTACATGGAAATTACAGAGAGTGACATGTGTTATGATGACATCATCATGATGTGAGAATGCCATGTGGCAGCACCAGAGGCTACCACGTGTCACTCAAATTTGGGATTTTTAGGGTGCCATGTAGACGAGTAAAAATGTGCCACATGGCACCCCTAGGTGATGCCATGTGGCACACCCAGAAGGTGCCATGTGTACAGCATGATGTCATCATGTACAGGTGGGTGAATTAGAGGCTACCACATGGCCCAATGGGGATGCACCACGTGGCACCCCTGAAATGCCCAATGAGGGCCTGTGAAAAAATATTTAAAAAAATATATATTAAGGGAAGCCACCAATTCTGGGGCGGTTCTACCATAAATGGCATATTCCACCAAATATAGAAGCAGCTAACTGTCTTCTAAAAATAGCTAGCGGTTCTGCCATGTTAGGGGAATATTCCACCAAACGCCAAATTTGGTTGTCCGCTAACCTTCTCGCTATATTTAGCAGGGGCGCGTGCCAAAAAAGTTCTAAAGGTTCGCCAAAATGGGGAGCCTGTGGAATTCAACCCCGGGTCCTCCACCAACCAACGATCTAAATTTAGCCAAGTTGCCAGTGCACCAACGAATTCATTTATGACTTAACCACCCGAGATTTTATAAAAAGGGGTCCGATTCAGTGCATTCGGGACAACACCCACACCAAGCATGAGAGTGGAGCGATGAGCATTTATATGGACTGGTATAGACTGTATGGCCTGGTATAGATTCTGTATGGACTATATGGATTTTGGCATGCAAACTGAGGCAAGGTTGCCTCTTGGGTCTAGAAAGTGCACGACTTGGATCGAGGCATGGAGACAATCATTTTTAGGTAAAATGACGCCACGAATGCAGTGGTGATGTTAGTTTTATGATCTGAGAAAAAATTCAGCAGCTTCATTCCAGAATGAGTCATTTATTGTAGAAGCAGTGGCACGATAACCAAGGCAGAGGTGTCTCTTGGGCTTGAAAGTGTTCGACTCATATGGAGATGTTTTGAAAATCATTTTTGGGTNAAGTGATGGAGAAGCCAACGTAAGCATGCTTTTTATTATGTTGTTTTGTCATTAAATGTTGTAGCATAGCATGTGTGTTATAGCTTTGAAGGAGAAGAGAGAAGTTGCAGCAAGGCAACAAGATTAGCTTATTCCTTTTATCTATTTGTTTATGATCTTATTTCACATCAAAACAATCAGTTATATGTGACAGAGAAATTGTGGCACTTGCATGACAAGTGGTCAACGAAGCAGTTCTGATTCTCGTGGGTTCCGAGATCTTTTGTATGGACTGTATATTTATGTTTTGGATTTGAGCAGTAGATCTAAGTCTTTTGATGGCTCCATGTTGATGGAGTCATATTTTTTTCTTCATCTTTTTATGTATTGAGTATGTGGGAATGATGTCCATGTCAGCATCATGGATGCCTCATGAGTATGAGAACTTGTGAAGCCTGATCACATTCCGATCTCTTGTTGCCATCATTGAAGAGGGAATTTGGCCTTACAACTTGTAAAGGAGAGACATCATTACATCAAGAAGAATAAAGCGGTCAAGCTTTGGAGCATGACCCGGAGAGGTAACCCACTGCAAGGGTGAACTCCGCTATCAAGTGAAGTGTCTTATCCATTATGTGTATTATGTTCTTATGTTGTTTTTCCATGAATTTCCTCACATAGGATGTTAAAGGCAAGCATGACATATTGCACATAAGGAAGACTAAAGAGGTTTTCATTCACTTCGAATTCAAGCACATAAGACTTCAACTTTACCTTTTATTGCATATCGCTCAAGTAAAACGATCTATTACTAACCCTTTTGAAGGAGTGACAGAACAACCAATTATTGGAAACTTATTGCTTCCAACTTCAGATCATGTGGTATCAGAGAAGGCTTGATATCGATTGTAGGTGTTGAAGCTAAGGATGACAAGGTCACCAAAACAATCGTGGTTCGATGAGCTTCAAGAGCTCAACCAAATGCTTCAAGCAGAGAATGTTGGATTGAAGACATTGTTGCATGTTGCAGAAGAAGAGAACCAAAGATTGCAAGAGAAGTTGCAATCCATGAAGATACAGATAGAGGAAGGATCTACGAATGAGACGGTGATAAGACGATCTTGTGACCATGGCAACTTCACCGGTTATGGGTGCGATCATGACAGTGAAAATGCATGCACACTTTTTCAAGCAAATGAAGATGACCTACATGCATCCATAAACCAAGGACGATTCCTAGAAGCATCTTCCACTGATCCTTCTCGCCAGGAACAACTGGACACATCTCAAAAAGAAGACCAAGGGTCCCAGTTTGAGGTGGAGGTAAATAAACCATGTATAGTTCCTTTCTTGATTAATGCTGATGATTTTTCTGAAATCCTTGAACAACATGCTTCTTGCACCGGCTTAAAGTTGATGAGAAAAATGGGATACGAAGGAGGAGGCCTTGGAACTAATGGCCAAGGTATTTTGAATCCCATTGAGGCAGTGGTTTGGCCTCGATATTCCAGGATAGGATATGTCCCAAAGGATGTTGGAGAAATATCCAAAACCATTCGAGAAGAAGACCCAAGGACAGTCACTGAGACTCTAGAGGTCAACAGTTCATCGAGAGATGAAATTGTTTCAGTGCAGGGTGAGAGAACAACTTCTCATTATCGAGGGTTTGAGACATCTCTAGGGAGATATGAGCATCACAATGACAGAGTTGAGACCAACTCTTCTTGCTAGTCTGACTCCAGAGGAAACTCACCGAGGTATAATAAATATCGAAACTCTAAAATGCCATTTGATTATAAGTATGTTAATCATATAAAATAGATATTTTGGCATCAAATACCATGCACTTTTTGTGGATTGAATAACCACGCGGTGTCCCAGTGTTGGAAGAGAAAATCCTTTTGTAGGAAGGTTATGGCAACCAGGAGAGGGACAAGTATGGTAGATGGCTTTCCACACACATAAAAGAGCAGGGGGAATGAACCTATGAAGGAGAAAGGCTACTGTAGCCATTGTAGAAGAGATGGGCATCATGAGGCCACTTGTTGGGACTTACATCTAGATATACATCCAAAGAGGGATAAGAAGAACATACAAACATCTTCGAGGGAGACAGTCAGTCAGACAGTGCTGCAGGAAAATCTGCCACCAGGAGAAGACCAACTACTAGAGAAAGGACAGCTCAATAAAGAGGACGTGTTCGGCAAAATGGTTGAACAAATGGGAAAAATACTTTTGAGTTAGTCGAGGGTGGCCACCTTTTGTAAATCACGTGTTGCTATTCATCCCTCGAAGAAGGGTATTGTGTAAAAGTGGTAATTGTTGATATCACTTCTTTTCCTTTGGCACATGTTGATATTGTTAGGCTTTGTGAGGTAGTTTGGGTAAGGGTTTCTTATTGTAATTCTAATGGACATGAAACTTAATGTAATGAATTTTGGGGACCAAAAGTATTTTTCAGTTGGGAGGCATGATTTGGATGGATCTAGGGAACATCAAAGAAGTTTCAGAAGTTTCCCAGAACGCACAAAAGTGTCCTAGGAGGCTCATGATGGCCTCAGTAGGAAGAAAAAGGGAAAAAATAAAAGTTCATAAAACTCCATTAAAATGAAATTATCACAAAGAGAGCATCGCAATCTTTCCAACGATGCAAACGGCTCATCAAACGGAGTTATAGAGCAAAATATATAAGCGGTCAAAGTTCTGGTCAACCCAACCCAGTGAGCAGGGATGAGTCAACATCCCTACTAATGATGTCAGCATCCATACAACCTACATGGAAAGTATAGAGAGTGACATGTGTCATGATGACATCATCATGACTTCAACATGCCACATAGAAACACCAAAGGATGCCACGTGTCACTCAAATTTGGGATTTTTAGGGTGCCACGTGGACGAGTAAAAATGTGCCATGTGGCATGCCCAGGTGACACCACGTGGCACACCCAGAAGGTGCCACATGTACAATGTGACATCAACATGTACAAGTGGGTGAATTAGAGGCTACCACATGGCCCAATGGGGACGTGCCACGTGGCACCCCCGAAATGCCCAATGAGGGCCCGTGAAAAAATATTTAAAAAAATATATATTAAGGGCAGCCGCCAATTCTGCCATAAATGGCATATTCCACCAAATATAGCAGCAACTAATTGTCTTCTAAAAATAGCTAACGGTTCCGCCAAGTTAAGGGAATATTCCACCAAATGCCAAATTTGGTTGTCCGCTAACCTTCTTACTATATTTAGCGGGGGTGTGCGCAAAAACGGTTCTAACAGTTTGCCAAAATGGGGAGGCCCATGGAATTCGACCCTGGGTCCTCTGCCAACCAATGATCTAAATTTAGCCAAGTTGCTAGTGTGCCAACGAATTCATTTATGACTTAACCACCTGAGAATTGTATAAAAAGGGGTTTGGTTGAGTGCATTCGGGACAACACCCACACCAAGCACGAGAGTGGAGTGCTGAGTGTCCATACGAACTGGTATAGACTGTATGGCCTGTTACGGATTCCATACGGACTATACAGATTTTGGCACGTAAACTGAGGCAAGGTTACCTCTTGGGTCCAGAAAGTGCCCGACTCAGATCGAGGCGTGGAGACAGTCATTTTTAGGTAAAATGACGCCACGAACGCAATGGTGTTGTTAGTTTTCTGATATGAGAAAAAATTCAGCATCTTCATTCCAGAATGAGTCATTTATTACAGAGGCAGTGGCATGCTAACCGAGGCAAAGGTGTCTCTTGGGATTGAAAGTGTCCGATTCATATGGAGATGTTTTGACAGTCATTTTTGGGTAATTCGACGACGTGAATTCAATGACAAGGTCTATTTTTGCAACAGAGCTTCATATCAGCAAGATAAGTGTTGGAGAAGCCAATGTAAGCATGCTTTTTATTATGTTGTTTTGTCATTAAATGTTGTAGCATAACATGTGTGTTATAGCTTTGAAGGAGAAGAGAGAAGCTGCAGTAAGGCAGGAAGATTAGCTTATTCCTTCTATCTATTTGTTTATGATCTTCTTTCACATCAAGTCAATCAGTTATATGTGACAGAGAAATTGTGGCACTTGCATGACAAGTGGTCAACGAAGCAGTTCTGATTCTTGTGGGTTCTAAGATCTTTTGTATGGACTGTATATTTATGTTTTGGATCTGAGCAGCAGATCTAAGGCTTTTGATGGCTCCATGTTGATGGGGGTCATATTTTATTCTTCATCTTTTTATGTATTGAGCATGTGGGAATGATGTCTATGTCAACATCATGGATGCCTCATGAGTATGAGAACTTGTGAAGCCTGATACATTCCTGGTCACATTCCGATCTCTTGTTGTTGTCACTGAAGAGGGACTTTGGCCTTACAACTTGTAAAGGAGAGACATCATTACATCAAGAAGAATAAAGCGGTCAAGCTTTGGAGCATGACCTAGAGAGGTAACCCACTGCAAGGGTGAACTCCGTTATCAAGTGAAGTGTCTTATCCATTATGTGTATTATGTTCTTATGTTGTTTTTCCATGAATTTCCGCACATAGGTTGTTAAAGGCAAGCATGAAATATTGCACATAAGGAAGACTAAAGAGGTTTTCATTCACTTTGAATTCAAGCACATAATACTTCAACTTTACCTTTTACTGCATATCGCTCAAGTAAAACGATCTATTACTGACCCTTTTGAAGGAGTGACAGAACAACCAATTATTGGAAACTTATCGCTCCCGGGTTCAGATCATCCTTGATGAAGGAGACATACTTTAACAATTCTAGAAACCTTCTTTCATATTCATCAATGGTCATACTTCCAAGCTTGAGTTCAAAGAACTCCTTCATTTTCTTGGCATAATATCTCTTAGTCAAGTGTTTCTTTTCAAATACTTCTTGAATTCCTTCCAAGTAACATTTTTCTCTTTAATGTGTTGCACTTGCAAGTTGGTTCCACCACATGGAGGCCTCCCCTTGAGTTGATAGATAAAAATCCTTCCTTATGCATGTGAAGAATAACTATGCAATTGGAAATACTTTCTCATGCCTAAAAACCATGTCTCAACATCTTCATCCTTCTTGTGCTCACCATCAAATGTACGAGGTTTGATCTTGTTCATTTCTCCTCGTAGTTCATCCACCCCATACCTCTTATTATGCTTCCTGACAGGGGATGAACTTGAGCTACTATGTGCTCTCCTATTGGAATTCCTTGGGGAGTGATGGCGATGTCTGCTAGCACTCCTTGATCTTCCTTTCTCCTCAAGAGACCTATGACTTCCTGATTTGCTTGAGACATTCTCCTTATCCAATTTCTTTTGAATTCTGTCCAGGCTCTGCATTAACTTCATCTTGAAGTCCTCCTGCTACTCCTTGGGTTTCATAAGCCTTTCATTATCAACATTATGACTTTGGACATCTTTCCGTAAATTTTTAATGGTCTCTACCATATTCATGTTTTCATCCTTTCCTTCTCCATGTCCATTGGAGTTTGTTCCTTCAATACCCGCATGGAAATCCATCCATATGATCTCATCTTCTTGTCTGAAATCCCCCTGTATATCTTCCATTTCTCTACACTATGTGCTGATCCTAATCTTGATCTAGTTGTTGTTAACTCTGCAAAAATGTGCAAACAACAAAACTTTGTCAGGCTGACTGACTCAACAATTTCATGAAAATATGAACCATTCTAGTTCAATAACATATATCAGACTTATTTCTTCTGATTTTATAAGAAATTGACTATTCAACTCAATTTTTTGGGTGAATAGTTATGTTCTAATGTCCAATATATTTCCAATGACTTCTCCCTTTCTCAATTCCAAGTCTTGAGCTGAAAGCTATGGATATTTGAACAATTGTGCTTCCTGGGAGGTAATCCTGTACAATTCTTCTTATTTCTCAGAGCTAAATTGGCTCTTGGATTCATGTTGGATCCTCTCTTGAGGTTCTAGGCCTTATTTACATATTAGGCGCAGGTCTGTACCAGTCAGTACCCCACATATTCCTTCTTTTAGCCCCTTTTTGTCCTTGAAAACAACAATTCAGCACTAGCCCTCCTTTATTTCGATCGAAGTCTTATATGAACAAGGGCTATGTCAAAGCGCTTATCTGATATGCACTTATCTAGAGCTTTGAGACTTTAGTCTTTGGAGGCTCTTACTACCTCATGCCCTATTTCTTCCAAACGTCGAACTGGCGAATTCTTTCACGATACATCTTCGGATCTTCAAGACTTGAAAAATTTGAGCTTCGGAAGTTCCGCCTACTCCACACCTCTTTCCCTTTGAAAGTTGAACTGGAGAATTCTTAGAGAAACTCTCCAGAGCTTCATGCTTCGCAGTTCAAAGGTTCTTGCATCAATATACTCATATTCCTTTGAATGCCAAATTTCTAAATTCTCGGGCTGGCACTTTGGCATTTCATTACTCTGGAACTCCCCTGCTTTGGGCTTCAAAAGTTTGGACCACACAACACGCAAAGTTCCATGAATGCCAAATGAGAGAACTACTTCAGTGCTCCCAGGCTCCAGAGCTTCAGACTTCAGAAGATCTTGCAACAACTTACACAAATTCCCCTGAATGCTTAATTGGCGAAATCCCAGAGTCTCATCAACAACCATGCACTAGGGGGGTGCTACGTGGAAGAAATATGGAGTGCACATGTGGCCCAATCCGATGACTGACACGTGTCAATTTCTAAATAACACAAAAGATCTTTGAAAAGACTGAAACAAGATGACACATGACAAGCATCAAGTGGGTCCACGTCACCCTAGGTGATGTCATCATGCCACATCACTTTGGCATTCTAGTACTTTGTCACTTTGGTCTTCGGAAGATTTCACATCCACATACTTGATAACTCCTGAATGCTGAACTTTTGAATAGTTTTTTCCTGTAGCTTTGGGACTTCGGAGCTCCGGGACTTCAGAAATTTAGGCTTCGGAGGATTTTGCTGTTGAACGCCACCCCACTCTCTAATTGCTAGACGCCGAAATTTTGAAAACCTGCTAATCTTTGGACACGTGTCCCTAAACATAAATAGTCTGGATTGGTTCCAGGCTTCAGGGAAAACTCCACTCCGCGCATCCACAACCATATTTCCCCAAACTCCGAACTGACGAACTACTTGGGGGATCCAACGTTCTGCCTTCTCCCAAATGATCTACAGTGGGTAGATCCATTTCGGGTCTTCAGAGCTTCGGGGCTTCTGCCTCCTTTTGTCAAAATCTTAAAAATTGTTGAAGAAATGAAGTCTAAAGGACATGAGGGGTTATCAACCGCGCTAATTCCCCAGATTCGACAAATGTGAGTAATCTTCCTTTTCCTGAAAAAATATGATGGCCCAAATCTAACTTTGTGTCCCCAAAGCCATGGCTACTGTGGTTTCTTTCCTCTACTGGATTTATCGAACCTATAAAGCTCCTGAGCTTATGAACACAACTAAGGTGTCTTCTCAGTGCCCCCTTGGCACTCATGGATGCTCTGAAACTCAAATTTTAACTATTTCAATAATAATTCACTTTGAAACTTTTTCTTCAATTTTCACTTACACGTCCCAATCCAGGCTCAGTGTTGAAAACCAGAGCTCTAATACCACATTGTAACATACCCAGTCTTCGAACTGTTGGGCTATGCCATAGTTAAACTCTTGTGGAACTTAATACATTGTAACATACCCAACCTACCCATACTGGGTCATTTTTCTAATACACAGATTCATGTGGAAATAAAAATAAGTGTAACACCCTTGCTTCCCCCAGCTTGCAATTAATCATTAATCATGATCACCATGCGATGACATGGGAACAATGTAAATGTATTATTGCTTGAATTGCCAATAAGTGTAACACCCTTGCTTCCCCCAGCTTGCAATTAATCATTAATCATGATCACCATGCGATGACATGGGAACAATGTAAATGTATTATTGCTTGAATTGCCAATAACTAATTGTGGGGGTTTTTAGCACTCTGTAAATTTGTTCGGGTGATAAAACAAATGATAGAGGTAAGCTACAAACCAACTTTAGAGATGGGTACTAGCTTGCTCAGCTCAGAGAGGGATCTCTCTCGTCACTTGGTATTTCTTTGAAAATCAATGGCTATGTTTTGTTTTTTTGGGGAGTTTTTAATAATTTTGCTGGCAAGGAAGGGGAGGGACACTTAGGGGTATGGAGTCAAAATTCTAAAAATGAATGGAAGCACTAACTGGTCAGTAGAACTCTCTAGAGGATAAAGGCTAAATGAGGCGATATATCTGAGTTATAAGTTGTAAATTTGCAGAGTGTAGGAAGAAAAGAAAACATATAGTTGCGTCAAAGGATTAGATAAATGAATTATGAATTAGTTAGGAAGAACTTAACACAGTTTAAATTGCTCCAGCTGAGATCATCACAAGATGAATTATGGTCCTTTGACTATCCAATTTAAATAAAAGACAATGAAAGTGAAATCAGAAATAAAGGAAATACATACAAAGAGAGGAGAAAAAACTCAGATCACCACCATTTAAATCTTTTCATGGAAACTTCAAGACTTCTGCATGTGTATTCAATTCAACTTCAGAAAATTACATTCAAGTTATGAATAGCTAAAATCGTGCCCTTGCACTTCTGCCAAATCTTAATACATTTGGAACTCCTAATATTTATACAAGCTAAGTTCCTTTGGTTTGAAACCAATTACAATGATCAAAATGAAACGTTTCAGTTTCTGAAACTGATTACAATAATTACAAATGACAGTTTCGGTATTGAAACCGATTACAATGATTAGCAAGAAAATGTTTCATGATCCAGATTCTGACTCCTCTGACGCTTCAATCTTGTCCTTTGCCACTTGTTCTACTTTGGTATTCCACCTGATATGCCATCTTCAGTGACACCAGGACATCATTTACTGGACCTTGGAAAATTGCACTTTGTCTTACCCATCCGTACTATGTCCTTCCATTGCAAGTCAGAAGGGATATCATAATCCATCATTTATTTGATCAAGATCTCTAGGTCAATGTAGGAAGCATATGTCATTATTGGAAGTACAATTTTAACTGCTTTGAACCGATTCAAAATATCAAAGTTTGTAATCAGATGCTCAACTAATGTGGCTTCTTTCAAATTTTCTTCCGAGGCTTCGAACTTGGAGTGATCCATTCTGCACTGAGTGAAGAGAGAATTGTATTCTTCCTAATCATACAATTTTCCCTTGCCATCCAAAAATGTTGGGAGGCCTTTGATAAACAACTCTTCAAAAAAATACTTAAACTCTTGTACACTTTGCTCCATCTGTGTTGCCTTGGTTTGAATTGATTTCAACAGCTTATGTTTAGCAATAACCCTCCTGGCCCAGATAATCAATGTGGTTCTGTCTTTAACTCCAATAGTCTGAAGTTATGAAGTAGGAATGGAGTTGAGTAGGTTTATGGAATTTTGGGTCCATTTTGATGGCTTCTTTGCTAAATTATCATTAACAACAGTGCACCTGCTTTTGGCTATGATGGCCAGGTTGTCTTTATCATTGATGAAATTCAAATACACTCTAAACTTCTTCTCTTGATTTAAACACTCACCTTAGGAATTTTGACTATCAGTTTCTGAGGAGTTTGTTGTGTTTGACTTTGTTGCAAGGTTTCCTCCACTTGTTGTGTTTGAGTTGGTTGCAAGATAGCTTCCATATCAACAAAGAGTTCTAGGTTTGCCAGCTTATCAAAACCCTCAACATGTTCATGCTCATAAGGGGCCTATTTGTCCATCAATCTTCTCTTGGATATGATATGGTGAGGATCATATCTTCTCCCATGTAGTTTTTCAAAACCAAACTCTTTGAGATTTTGTTGAATCTGAGATAAAAATGATCTAGTTTTGAAAATCAAAGGGCCAATGATAAAATGGAATTTGAGGTTGGAGGCTTTGCACAATTTCAGGAAATGATCTGTCTCAGATATAATCCTATGCTCGATGAATTCAAGGGAAAATACTTTGGGGTTCAGAAAAATAGGCAATAGGTATGGGGATTCATGACAACCATAAACCTATATTATTATTGAGTTCATGAATAATACCCAATCCCCCACTCTGTTTTCTGGATTTGGCTATAGATAGCTCCTCATGTCATCCAAAACTCTAGGTAGGTTGGTGTTGAAAATCAAACTGTAAACCATGGACATGAATTTGTTGATTAAGATGAGTAATGTAATCCTTTTACATTCAGTTGATACAAATGTTGCTTCAGGAAATTATCTCTTATTTGTTTCTAGGAAAATCTTCAACAAATAGGTGTAATATCTGAAATGCCTTAGAGAGCAAAAATTCACTAGCTGTTTATGGATATTATCAACTATGAATTGATCAAAATTGATACGGAATGACTGACCAAACTCTGACTTGAAAAATACCAATAGGAAACTGAGCATGACTTCGACCACATGTTTATCATTATCTAGACCTAAGACTTGACTCAAAAGGGAACAAACCCATTGGACTTAAATAACCATTATACTCATATTCATTGGCAAAGATAGACTCTCTGAAAAATGTTCTGGTTTGACAATTGTCTATAAAAACAAATCTCAAACTTCTGATGGACATTCTCTGTACACCCTAATTATCTTTTCTTCATTGAAAGGTTCAGACTCTGCGGAGAAATACTCTAGTATACTGAGGGAATCTTGAATTGACAGACTACCTACCCTACACATGACCTTAGATCCTTTTTTATTCACTATGACCTTTTCTTCATGCGAATATTGTTCGATGCACCAACCTATGAATTCGGGAAAAGGGAAAGCAATTTTGACAACATACGAGACTATGGAGGCTTGGACTGCTTCAAGGAATGGTATACACCTTCCTAAATGTTTCTGGACACAAAGATGGGTGAAATGGTGATTTCTCTATCAAAGATGTCTGAATCTCAGTCAATTAAGGATTCTTCATTCGCCAAAGGGTGTTTCTCTGTTACTGAAGTTATGATAGGATCCATGGATGCGATGAAAAATACCTGGAAAAGAGAATAAATGGCATGCAATTGGTGTATTGTTGAGTTGCAGTTGAATGAGGGTGGTCATGCCAAGTTTCAAATGGTCTAGTTGCTCGAAATAATAATAAACTAAATAACGAATGCCCTTTTATACTTTCCAATTTTGGGAGCGTGAAGAAGTGGTTTGGGGAAACCCTCTTTTCACCCTGAAATGCACCTAGTGGCACCATGTAGCCCCGACCAAAAACCACGATTTAGATTTCAACCTTCTTTCGGAAATGATCCTCTGCATAGATTCTCCACTTGAAATGATCCTCGACTGTTGATCTGGAGAGCTCGCAATCTGTGACGTATCAAGTCCCATCATATTAGTGCGCCCATTGGATTTAGCCTCTTCCTGCCAGATTTATCCCCTTCCTTGTTTTATCAGGATTCCAAACCAATTTAGCACCTCGCTAAGTCCTAAAATCTTGATTTCACACAAAAATTTTAATGGTGATAACATGGGCTCCAACTGGGGATTCTTTCCTCCCAGTGAGGTAGCAAATAACGGTAGACCAAGTGCCTACCCATTGGGATTTATTTCACTCATGCAACTAAATCGATCAACATATTATTCACAAAACTCAAAGTATACTCAGCATAACTTAGGGCCTTCGCTTTGGGCTTCAATTTCTACTGATTTGATTCCAATTACTTCAACTAAAAAAACAAAAAAGGTTATATACAATGAATGGAAAGGGTGAAAATTCCTTTAAGAGAGATAATGCTTGAGAAACCTGCCATTCATAGGTCCTCAACTAAAGATATCTCCATTGTGTTCCTGTAGTAGATAGGAATTATTTCCATGGTATGTTGCAATTTTGAAAGGTCCCAGCCATAGAGTGTCAAATTTCTCATGCTTTCCTTTGTCTTCATTCTTGGCATCCCAACTCAACACTAAATCCCCCACTTTGAAATCATCTTCCTTAGTATGCCTGTCAGAATCCTTTTTAATCCTGTCTTGGTGCATTTGAGATTTGTTGAAGGCTTTATCTCTTGTTTGTTGGACATTGATTAGTTCATTTGTCCTCCTTTGAGTGGCATCTGGTTCAACATATTTCTCCTGTAGCAACCTCATCACTGGTAATCCTAATGAAGTAGGAAAAACTGCTTCTGTGCCATACACAATCTGGAAGGGTGAAGTGGAAATGGACCTTTTAGTAGTGATCATGTCAGCCCATAGTGCATGGATGAGATTTTCGTGCCAAGCCTTCTGTTAT
>JASDQU010736987.1:5255-22174 GCA_032191745.1 Picea mariana | reverse complement strand
CTGATATATGTTGCTGATATGTGCTCACATCTAACTGGTTATAAATGACAACAATGGGTAATGAATAAATGTTGAATGCTAATTGATGAGTTTTTGTGCAAGAGGGCAGTTTTGGGAAAAAGAGCCCCACACTCATTCACCCCCCCTCTAAGTGTGGTAGGTGTGTCCAACAAAGTTAACCTGAAAGAAGGAGAAATCAAAGGGTTAAAAGGGAGCATAGAGATATTGAAGCAGGAGATACAAGCAAAGGATGAAAGAATGGATCAATTTCAAAAGGAGAATCAATCCTTTCATGAAAGGATAGATACGTTGAAGATGAGATTAAGAGGCAAAGGCTTGTTGCAGGGAGCCAAACATATCATCTAGGACTCTATAGCTTCTAAAGCTTCCAAGTTTAGATTGTATTTGAATTTCATCAATGATAAACACAACATAGCCATCACAGCCAGAAGTAGATGCACTGTTGTGAATGAAACTTTAGCAAAGAAGCCATCAAAATGGGCCCAAAACGCCATAAATCTACTCAACTCCATTCCTACTGTAGAAATTTAGACTATTGGAGTTAAAGACAGAACTACATTGATCATCTGGGCCAAGAGGGTTATTGCTAAACATAACCTGCTAAAATCAGTTCAAACCAAGGCAACACAGATGGAGCAAAGTGTGTAAGAGTTCAAGGATTTGTTTGAAGAATTGTTTATTAAAGGCCTCCCACCATTTTGGGATGGCAAAGTAAAATTATATGATCATGAAGAATAGAACGCTCGCCTCACTTGGTGCAGAATGGATCACTCCAAGTTTGAAACTCTGGAGGAAAATATGAAAGGAGGAACCCTAGTTGAACATTTGACTACATATTTTGAGATTTTAAATCAGTTCAAAGCAGTGAAAATTGGACTACCAGTCATGACATATGCCTCCTACATTGACATGGAGATCCTGATCAAAGAAATGATGGATTGGGATATCCCTTCTGACTTGGAATGGAAGGTGATAGTACGGCTGGGTAAGACAAAGTGTAGTTTTCTAGGGTCCAATAAATGATGTCTAGGTGTCACTGAAGATGGAATACCACATGGAAGACCAGAGCATAGCAAGTGGTGATGAAATAAACTAAAGCGTCAAAGGAGTCGGAAGTCAAATCATGAAACATTTTCTTGCCAAATTATTGTAATCAGTTTCAAAAATCGAAAGTGTCATTTGTAATCATTGTAATCAATTTTAGGAACTGAAACGTTTCATTTCAATTATTGTAATTGGTTTCAAACCAGAGGAACTCGAATTGTATAAATATTAGGGGTTCCAAAGGTATTAGTGTTGGCAGAAGTGCAAGGGCACAATTTTAACTATTTGGAACTTGAATGTAATTTTCTGAAGTTGAATTGAATACACATGCTAAAGTCTTGAAGTTTCCATGAAAATATTCTAATGGTGGTGAACTGAGTTTTGTCTCCTTTCTTTGTATGTATTTCTTGTATTTTTGATTTCATTTTCACTGTCTTCTGTTTAAATTGGATAGTCAAAGGCCCAAAATTCATCTTGTGATGCTCTCGGCAGAAGCAATTTAAACTGTGTTAAGTTCTTCCTAACTAATTCAGAATTCATTTATTTAATGCTCTGATGCAGTTATATGTTTTCTTTTCTTCCTATGCTCTACAAATTTACAAATTATAACTCAAATTTATCGCCTCATTTATCCTTTATCCTCTGGAGAGTTATACCAACCATTCAGTTCTTCTGTTCATTTTCAAAAGTTGGAATCCATAGCCCTAAGTGTCCCTACCCTTCCTTGCCAGCAAAATTATTAAAAAAAAAAAAAAAAAAAACATAGCCATTGATTATCAAAGAAATACCAAGTGACTGAAGATATCCCTCTCTGAGCTGAGCATGCTAGTACCCAGCTCTAAATTTGGTTTGTAGGTTACCTCTATCGTTTGTTTTATCATCCGAACAAATTTACAGAGTGCTAACAGGTTGCACCCCTTTTCAGTTGGTTTATGGCCAAGAAGCCATTCTACCTACTGAGATGGAACTCTCATATCTAAGGCTGATGCTACAAATTGAAGAATTAAATTCTTCCAATGTCCCTCAAAGGATAAATGCACTATTATCCCTAGAAGAACAAAGAAATTTCTCCTTGGGAAATATAAAGAGAAGACAACAAACTGTAAAGAAGTACTTTAACAAACACTCAAAAGTTGTTAAATTTAAGGTGAATGAGAAAGTCTTACTTTGGGACTCAGCCCATGCTGACAGAGGAAGACATTCAAAATTTCATAAATTATGGCTAGGTCCTTTCAAAATTTCTTTTGTCCTAGGTAAAAACTCTTATCTTTTAAAATATTTGGAAGAGAGATTATTTTCTTATAGTACGAATGGTTCCCACTTGAAGAATTATGTGGAACCATCTTGATTACTAAACACCATATTGGAATCATTGTTGTACATAGCTTTTTGTTTTGTTGTTTTATTTTGCTTTGTTCAATTGACTTTTCAATTTTTTTTATTTTATTTTCCGCTATTTTGTTTTTATGTTTATCAGGAATAAATTTTTGATCAGTTTCCACAACAATGCCATTCTGTAATTATTGTTGATCAATAACAATAAAGTTTACATAGTTGTCATGATTTCCTCCTTTTAGACATCGTTGAAAATGTTTTTTTCTTTCAATACTATTGTTAGATAGATGATTTGGTCTTCTTCCCTATTTTATGCTATCCCTTTCTTCCCTCCATCCTGAGATTCAAAAGAGCATATCAAAAAAAATCTCCTTGAAAGATGAAGAAACACTATTTACTATGATCAATCTAATGTTATGCATGCAGGACCAAACCCCCTCATACATGTCACTTTTCATGAGTTGTTCCCAAAATCCCATCTCATTATTTCCCTTGAGCCATTTTTCCCCCTGTTGCATAATCATCCTGGTCAATAATTCTTTCATCTATGTTCACCGATCTATGAAAATGGACATTCTAAGTTCTTAATCTATTGGAAACAGATTTCCCTGTGGAGTCGCCAGTTTGTTGACACTCAAAAGTGCAACATAAAGTATCTTCTTGAAAATGGTTGCAATGCCTTATTATTTAATTATATTTAATAATATACGAATAGGTGGGAACCCTTGTGTAACTTATGTGACTATGACGAAGAAGCGACACTTATGTTTCATGTGCTTATGACTTGGTTGTGACACTAACTCTATAGTTTATTTGCTTTAAATCACTATCAAAATAATTGATTATAGGACGTTATGGGCAAGGTGACTAAAGAGGAAATGATGTTGTCTTAATTATCTCTCACAAAGTATGACTATGTTTCTTTTAAATTGATGAAGGATCTACACTCCAATTTTTAATCATGTATGGTATATGGTGTATGGTGTGATGATCACCTTGATTTCTTGCTATAAGGGTTGCGCACATGATTTTAATTGGAAATCTAAGTCGTGACTTGGTACCCCTAGAAAAGTTTTGATATGTGTGTTCCATGGGAATTTTGACAAGGGTTGGCACAAGTGTAGGTTTGAACATTGGCAAACTATGGGGCATTCGACTTGTATTTAATTTATTTGGATTTAATGGTTGATGAGTTGTATAGTTGGCTTGATCATACTAGATATGAATGAGAATGTAAGTGTAGAAGCGACATGTAGTAAATGCACGTTGCTCTAACCTACCTCAAGCCCACTGCCCTAGCCATTTTTTCATTTTATCCTTGTTGGTTGTTGTTGCTCCACTTTGCTCGATCATGGAAGAGGTATACATGCTTGGTTGTTTCTCCTTAGCATATTTACACTCAGGTATGGGGTTTCTTGCTACTCCATCCATGAATATTTCGCTCTTCTCTTTAACAGTATTCATAAATCCTTCCCCCTCCATGTTATCACTTTACGCTAAATACAAGCCCTCCATACCCCCATTGACCCCATAAATTCCTTTTTCGTGTGGCAATTAATAAATGGCATCTTTATGGATGGATTGCATGTGTCATGTAGTAAATTATAGAGCCAAATCCTTATTTATTTACGTGGAGTTTCATGTATGGGTTATTAAGAACTTCATGACTAACCGATTATTGCTACAGGATGATTTTTTTCAGTGGGGGCAATAATGGCTGAAATAACAGAGGCAGGAGTAACTGGCATCGAGGTCATAGGAGGCCTCGATTTTCTATTCACTTTGATGTTGATCCACAAGAGTTGAACCAACTATTTCAACTTGGGTTCTTTAATTTGGTTGGCCATGGGATATTGCATACTTGGCCTGGAAGGCCCCCTTTTCAACAACCTCATAATTTTCCTAGCATTCATGTTCCCCCACATGTGTCAATGCAGCTTGAACCTCCCACAAACTACGGTTGGAAAGAAATTTCCAATCAGCCTACTTCTCACCGTTATGGTTGGCCCACTGTCTCATTTCCATTACTAACACCACCACCTACAATTAATCCTAATGCACAAATTGCTCACATTGTTTCACTAGTGCAGTCCTCACATGCCAGCAAGAGACTGAAAAATAACATCCTACAACGCGTGCTAGATAATGAAAAAGTGTCGGCTTCCCCCTCCATTCCATCCACAAAGTCTTCTAAATATGTTTCTTCATGTCTCCACCCAAAGATAGTTTCTCCCATGCTATCAGTGCAATACAACCCCAAGGGTTGCCCCAGAAACGTCAAGAGGAGACAACAATGAGAAGAGGAAATATGCCTCACACAACAAATGTGGATTTTAAATGTTTTTTATGATATTCATTGATGAAGACAGTTAATGATTTTCAACATATTTTGGACAGGAAGTTTTAATTTGGATATTTTTTGTGGACAATATGGATATACTTTTTGGGATGTGCTCTTAATTATTGTTGATATGTGATATTCATTTTAAATGATATCCATGGGAGCTACAGGGGTGTTATATGATCCAAATGATTATTTTTGTATTCTATATTTGATGATTGGAAAAAAGATAATGATGGGAGTCACAAGGGGTCCCACCTATTTAGTTATTAATAATTAAGACCCTTTTTTATACATTATTATTTATTTCTCCTAACTTATTAGTTAAGTTTTTCTTTTTTCTTGTTAATTTTTCTGGACCTTCTTGGCAGTAGGATTAACCTTTGGCTTGAAAAACCGTGACTCAGGGGTATCTAATCCGTCAAAATCACCCGGGGATCGCACCCAGCCTGAGCCACACCAACCCTTAACATGGTTGGATTTTTTGTCCCCGCATGTTTCGAACCAGTGACTTTTCAACACGGAGTGGCTTAACAACCCATTTTGTCACCGACTGTCCTACACCTATTTAGTTATTAATAAATAAGGGTCTTAATTATTAATAACTAAATAGGNTTTTTTGTTAATTTGTCCGGACCTTCTTGGCAATGGGATTAACCTTTGGCTTGAGAAACCGTGACTCAGGGGCATCTAAGACATCAAAATCACCTAGGGATCGCACACGGCCTGAGCCACACCAACCCTTAACATGGTTGGATTTTTTGTCCCCGCAAGTTTCAAACCGATGACTTTTCAACACGGAGTGGTTTAACAACACACTCTATCACCGACTATCCTACACCTCGGGGACACTGATTAATTAAGTTAGTTTGACTTAACTAAAGAAATTAGTTGAACTACTTCAACTTATTGAGAAAGAATAAAGGCTCAAGAAGATAAAGATACAATAGAGAATAGAAGGAGAACACTAAGGTTTTCTCTCTAGTTGGTGAGATAGCTTTAATTTTCATTCATTTTTGAGTTTACTTGAAAGCCTAATCCTCTTGATGAGAGAAGGGTCTTGTTAAAGGCAGCAGGATTCAAAACTGAATCATACATTCCAGTGTCTTGTTTTAAAGGTGTTTGATTTATCCTTGATAGTTTGTGTATTCTTGTTTGTTTATGAATTAATTTTCATGGCTAATAAAGAATATCTTGCAGAGTAAAGTGGCATCATTTTGTGGCAAGTTGATCCAGATAATTAGTTTAAGTTTTATTTCACTATCAGGGTCTTTTTGTATGGTGCCCATCGAAGACTTCTAAATCTGAATTTGGTCCATACCCTCGCACAGGTTTGTAAAAGAGAAATACAGTTTTGTATCTCAGAATGAAATAAAATCAAAGTATTGTTCTATCTCATACAATGTGTTTTCATGACTTGGTTCTTCCTTTCGCTTTCATCTCCATGTTTACTTCAATGTAAAATTTGTATACATTCACCTAACTTTATTTAAATTTTTATTCTTATATTGTTACAAATATAAATCATAAAATCAGCCTTGATCATTTGTAATTGATACCTGTGAATTGAGTGAAATTTTTGAGGCTATAAACCCCGGGTGACATTCCCAACTATATTTTCCTAGCTAGGAAAGATCTAAAAATTATTGATTAAGGTGTTCCATACCTTTTCCTCAACAGAGGGTATATTTTATGGAATGTAACCTAGCTTCGGCTGGGGGGCATCAACATATTATTGTGGTCGTGGATTACTTCACTAAATGGGTAGAGGCCATGCCTACCATTAAATCTAATGGTAAGACTGCAACATTCTTCGTATTCAACCAAATTTTATCCTGGTTCATAATCCTAAAAGAGATTGTCATTAATCATGGCAGTCACTTTCATAATGAAATGATGAAAGAGTTAGCATCAAAAATAGGGTTTAAGCACGATCATTCTTTCCCTTATTATCCCTGGGACTGCACTTTGGGCATATCAAACCTCGGTGAAGACTTCCATCAGATTTTCTCCTTTTCATTTAGTACATGGCATGGAGTCGATCCTTCTTATTGAATGTGAAATTCCTTCCCTCAAGATAGAAATTGAGCTCCTACCTGACACATCGGATCTTGAAGAACCCCTTGTGCACCTAGAGCGTATAGATGAGAAGCATTGAGATGCCTCTATGACTATCAAAGAGAATAAATGATGTGTTAAGGTTTAATATGATAGGTATGTCTTTCCTCGAAATTATGCTGAGGGTGACTTGGTTCTACTATATGACCAATTCAAAGTATTGTTGGGGGCGGGAAACTTCAACCCCATGTGGCACGGTCCTTATATTGTGTGACATGTTTTAGAGAAAGGAGCCTAGGAATTGGAGGATTATGAAGGGAATATGTTGGATGAGCCAAGAAATGGGCTCTACCTTAAAAAGTATTACGCTTCAACCCTCAAGATTGGGCATGACTTTTTGTATACTAGTGTATCTTAGTGTATATACATCTTTTCCTTTGTGTCATCGGCTTGTTTATCAAGTTTTCCCTTGGTTGGAATATGTCAATGGAGTCTTCATTTTACTTAGGATTCGTAGATGGTGCTAATCGTCATACAAAGAACATGGCTTCTACCACTTATGTCATTTACTCACCAGAGAGCCAACTAGTGTCTTCAGGTGGTGTCCATCTGGAGCCATCAACGAATAATGTGGTTGAGCATATCTCCATTATAGATCTTTTACGCAACGTCATTTCACATGTTGTTCAGTATTTAGAGGTTCTCCTTGACTCCCAGTTGGTCGTATGTCATTTAAACAACAGTTACTATGTGCGAGACCCTACTCTACTCCAACGATTCCTACAGGTACGACTTTTGGAATGATACTTTAATTTTCTTACTTATAATCACATACCTAGAAGTTCTAATCATGTATCTGATGCATATGCTAATTATGTTTTAGATTGGAATTTGTCACATAACTAAGAAAAGAAAATAAATTCATGTATGTACACATTGTAACATATATAAGTAAAGTCGAAGACCAAAATTCTTTTTATATTTCATCTTTTCAAAAAATATGGTGTCATAGTACAAAATGGGACTCACACCCTCAAAATACATATATGGCCGGTATACATATGACCGTGGAATCTGCGCATGTGGTGCCAGATGTGTATCATAATAGCACACTATGACATTTGTGACACAATCAAAGATTTTCACCCACGCACATGGCACACCCACCACTTGCCACTTCATAGCCTCTAACAGATCCTCCACTTGAATCATTGGAATCATGTTCATCGATTGAGACAGGTTCCCCTACACATTCTAAAACACTCTATCTGCATCTCCTCCTGCGTGATCATCTCTCTGGCCCCTCTGCTAATGTCATGGGAATCTCTTTGGTTTTCATGGACCTACATTTTCATGAAAAATAAATTGTTAGTGCTTGATACCATACACAAATATTTGTGTTTTTTATTCCTTTTGAAAAAACACAAAAAAATGAAATATATGAAAACATTTCTTACCAATATCACCGTAGGCATAACCTGGTGGCAAAGGAATATCTGGATCCCCTCTGTATTTGATCCTGTAATAAGAGTAGTCGTCAATGGGTATGACCTGTTGGCGCCACCAGAAAAAGAACTCATCATTATGGGGGTTGGCACCCTACCACCTCCTAGCCACCTAATCACATCAGTCCACCATGACATGGCTGGATCGCATGGTCCATGTGGGATGATCTCTACTCTAGGGCTCAAACCTGGGACCCACTCAAAGAAAAAAATACACAAAATGGATGCAAGACTGAAGTTTCTCTTTCTTCTTTGTTTTCAATCTGTCAGTTGGATCTTCATGTTAATCAGCAATGAGATACAACAGTCATAAATAATGGGTTGTAAACACTCCACCACATAAAAAATGAGTGGTCTTTATTCATGGTGCAGCGAGGCCGACCCCGATATCCGTGTAAGAACAAGTATGATGATCTTCAAGCTCAGGCTCTTGATCACCACGATTGGGAGTTGGCTCCCTACTTTATTTGTGCCTGCAACACAGCGGGTGGAAAGGTAATCCTCCGTGTTGATACCACCCCGAGCCCCCTAGGCCTTGAGATTCAATACCTATCCCTGGAGAGACAATATTGTGATGAAATATATGTCATCCACTTCAATACTCAATGGTTTCCCATTGAGATTGAAGGACTTTGTCTCCATATCCCAGTAGTTTACGAGCATCCGGAGTAACCTCACTTAAGCCCTCATTCCTTTGAGAGCCCAAAATTTATAAAGGCCACATACTTTTAAATCTTTTTAGGCCCTTACATTCCTTTTCACTACTGCATCTATCTCTTCATGCTCCCTCTCCCTCCATTCAAGCACCATCCTGCCAAAGGAAAGTCATTTTTTGAGTTAAATCTTGCCAAAAAGTTGTTTATGGATTTGTACATGGGATAACATGATAGCATTCGTGTATAGGGCCACATATATGTGGGGAGGATTTTATTTTATCACGTACATGGAGGCATGTATGCGACCCAGTGAACCATCACCCACGTACACCCTAGTTTACATGTTGCGCCCTCTAAAACTCAAAAAATGAGGACTAAATTTAAATTGTAAACCAAAATGAAGAGGAGGGGAAGGGAACTTACTTGGTCCAAATGGTTTCTAATTACATTGATCGTAGCTCCCATGATCAACACTTGAATATCAAGGGGAAAATGGCCTAAAATGCAGTATGTGGCTGAAAAACTCAAATGGTATGGTAAAATGGTCTATTTTTACTATTAGTAGAATTGTTTTACTCACTCTATTAGCACTAGAAGTCACCTCTGGATTGCATCGAAGGTAATGCTAGTACCCACTAGTTTATATGTCACAATGAATAAATTTAAAGGGGGTCGAATGGGTGAAAACTCAAGATAATATCGTTCTAACTCAGAAAATTGGACCAACATGCACAAGCAGGTGAGATCTTGATTAACATTAGTCAGTAAGTTGTAGTAAGGGTGAGTAGGAGGAAGAACTAGAGAGAATAATGTAGAGGTATGCTATGGACATCCGGTCTTACAATAGCCTAAGGAGGAACAACTCAGAAAACAAGATCCTCTTGGATTCAAAGTTCAGAAAAGGATGGAGAACGTTACAACAGAACTGCAATCAAACCTACATTACAATACGGCCATAACAATCCATGTGAATATTTCAATCATGAACACTCTAGAATTAGAGGTAAATAAGATGGAAAAGAAGTTGACTTATATTAAACCAGAAGTCTAAAATCCTGTTACATAACCAAAAAACCAGAAGCTTCATCAAAATTTTACAATACGGGAGCGTAGCTCAACCATCGACCATTACAAAATATCAAAATGACTCCTATATACTCAAAAAATATTCGCCACTACCAGCAGAGGCGTGATCAAGCTTCTCGTCCAATTCCATACGTGTCTTCTAGGTCAGACTTCGCATGTAGTCTCCTCTGTGCATGCCTTCCCTTGTCAGAGGCAAGCTCTGCTTTTCCATTCCTTTCTGGATTTCCATTTATGCGGTGAGATCAAGTCTCAACTGTCGCCTCACTTTCATGCATTGTTTGCATCGCGATTGAACCACGGCTTAATTCCAAGGGTGCGGCCACACGCTTCTTTTGGATAGGATTCCATATAAACACATGATTGTGGGGCCTCTCAAAGGTGGTTTGGGTTCACACCACTTTTAAGCCCACAATCCACCACCTTTTGACACATATTACTTTTTCCAAACCACGGTTTCAATTGCGGGACTGCTCAAGAAAATTAGCACTCGAGCATGTCGCGTCCCCGCAATGGACTATGGTCGTCGATATTGTGATCTTGGGTGAGTATTTATGATCAGTGGCTCAAATATTCCCTCTTCAGATCAATGTATCAGATCTTCCCTTTGTGAATCAACAATCGAGATCTGCTTCACGATTTGGGCTTCAGATTTTTTCAAACTTCAAACTTTATTTTCCCCAAGAAAATCCTTTGGAGTTAAGGATTTGACGACGCATGGCCTCCAAAATCAGACAGTCGAGATCCTCTTTGGGACTTCATCCACTTTTCTCTGGCTCTATACTTCACACAATTTTGGACTCCTGAAAGCCTGTTGTTACACATGATTTTGGTCATCTTGGTCATGTATTAACAATGGTGTACTCAAGTTCCCAACAAGAACTTTCTCCTGAGAAAAATGGCATTTATCTCCTTCCAGAAAACATATTTTCAAAGTGATTTCGTAGGCTACATATGGCCTAGGGTGCGAGAATGACCCTTTCTCATAGGCCACCTTCATCTAGGGTGTGAACTTCTCGTAGGTTGCTCTATACACAGGGTGCGAACTTGTTTTTAAGCTTGGAAAAGAGAGGAAGTCTTGAGGGTTCTAGAAGGGAATCTTCTTGAAAATAGGTTGGCATTCGTATGGTTATCATTTTACTGGTTTCCCTAATTTGGTGGGATCATTCTCATCAATGTAACCATCTCACCCTCTCCTATATATTGAAAGGATTCTCATGGAAAAGGTTAAGCAAGATTAATTGAAGAATTGGTGAAGGAATTGTGTGAAGAACTCAGCTTGAACAGAAGCTTGGAGACTCTAGTAGGTCTATCAAAAGGAATAGGATCTTCTTCATGCAAGGACAGAGCAAGTGTGTGTGTTGGAACCAAGAGTCATCGAAAGGAATCTTGCGACATCAAGGCGATCAGGTTGTATCTTCTACTTTCAATTAATATGATACAGCAACATGTTCTTTTCCCATAAAGTCATTCTTACTTTATTGTGTAATTCCTTAATCATACACATAAGTTGACAATTGAATACGTTTTGTTATCTTCACTTTGGTTGGTTTGTGTTGTCTTGGTCTTGCCTCAGAAGAGCACTGGAGCGAAGCGGGAGCAACAGAGACTTAAGGAAGCGATACAAAGGTATGTCACTTGTTCCTCCTTACTAGCTAATTCAATGGTCATAACTTAGAGAAACAGTCATGTCCTGTCCTGTTTTGTTCTAGATCCAGGTGCATCTAGGGAGATCTGTTAGTGTCTGCACCTACCGATTAGTCCAATAATAAAATTGGAGACTCCGTTGGGGATGCAATCCATTTTTTAGTGGTTTTTGGTGTTTTTCCTTGGCCATTTTCTCTTGCCTTACCTTTCTTCATTTCTATCAATCTCTGAGTCTTCAAGAAACCCTGACAGACTCTCTAGGTCCAGAAGTCCCTTCAAAATTTTTGTCTTTTTCCAAAATTTTGCCTAGTTTTAGGCCTTCTTGCACTAAACCCCTCTGTGGCCTGCAAGAACCACTTGAGTTCACACTCTTCCTTTCAGTCCAGTGCGATATTTTCACACCCTGCTTGAAGCCAGCTTGCGAGAATGCTCCATTCTCGCACTGTACATTACTGATAGCCTGCAAACCCTTTTTTAAAATTTTTAGATTTAAGGATTTTGTATGCTCAGATGCCCAGATCTGTATAGGTGTTTGAAAAGAACTTCTTAGGCCACTGGTTGATTGTTTCTTGACTTCGGATTTTGTGCATGATCAATCTTCAGAAATCAAAGGCTCTTATTGTCCATCTTTTTCTCAACTCTCATCTCTTGACTTTTCTTAGCAAGGATATAATATCTGATCCTGGAATCAGAGTACTTGTTTGGTTAGGAGTCAGTGATCGATTTGAAAGTTGGGATTATTTGTCTTTCTCATTTTCTCATTATTTGGAAAATCATTGTTCTCATGCAATTGAAAAGACTAGTCTTGTTTGCTTGTCATTTTTGTCTGCATTGAAATATTGGTTTGGGTTTTGTTTATTGCTTATTCGTTAGTTATTGGTTTTCCTTACTTTCACCACCATGGTGTAGATCTTTTTGAAAAGTAAAAAACATTTTTCTTTTTAAAAGAATTTTTATTTTGAAAATATTGGAAATCAATCGTTGAAATAGAACCAATAAAGAATTGTCATGTTGTCATTGTTACATGATCTGTTGAAGATTGCATATCAAAGAAGATTGTATATCATAGTTCAAGATTGTTTCGGAACACTTCTCTTTCCCTCCCGTACATAGGATTCATCGAACGAAAATTGATATATTCCATTCCTATCGATGCATTTTTGGGTCAGAGTCTCACACAACATCGGTTTCATCTCCATTTTCTTTGAGTAACAACAGCCCTTAATAATATTGCGCAATTTTAAAATTTAACTAGTAACTCTTTTCTAGGACTCTATTACACCAACAGTTAGCTAGGCTAGAGCTTTGGAATAGGCAGAGAGATACAGTCTCCAAAGCACAAAGAACACAATAGCATCTTGTGTTAAGGAGTGTCAAATTCCATTTACAACATTTTGTCCTGGGAAGCCCTTCTTACACAAGGGTCAAACCCGAGGTCGCATTGATATTGACAAAGTTACTCACCCCGCTTTGTTGATATCGGTGTAGATATTGCACGTATTACGGGGGTCACTAGGAGGTATACCCACAATGATGACTAGAAGCCTCTCAAGTTGATTTCGGGCTAGATACCCTACCCTTGCGTGTGGATCGGACTATCGACTGTCCCCCCAAGCTCTATTATTTTCAATGGTAACCTTAGTGGCCTATCTTCTTAGGGTCTTACACAAGGTGACTGTGAAGGGACAAGTCTTCACAGTACCTGGAATCGACGTTGGCCAAACTCACTCAGGCTCCTTGGAGGGTATACCCACAATTATGTGTGGGATCTTGCACCAGGGTGTAAGTCCGTTAAGCAGGTCATCAACGTAAATTTTCCACCCTAGCCCAGCCCCTTCTCATCCCATTGTTGCGACGTTGGATTTCATCACCAACTAGTGACTTCAGAATTAGAAGGTCTTGTTTTCTTGGTATTGTTTCCTAGATTCTGTTTACTAGCGCATGTTGTTTGTTTACTCAAGTTGACCACAAGATTTTATTCGTAAGTTTGTAACTCATTCACAATAGACCCTCCATGTCGTTCACATAGAATGCAGGGCTTACCTCCAAAAAATATGGAAGGCTCTCAACCCCTGCCTACAAGCTCACCAGAGGGCTCTCCTCAACAGAGTGAAGTCCAAGACATCATCACTCCACAAGTGGAAAGAACTAACTCTCTAGAACGGTTTTGAATTACCAATTCTCGAGAGGACTTTCTACTTCACCCTGATTCTGAGAGACGTATTATGCAAGTGAATTCTTCATCCAGAGACTTAGTTGTTTTGTCTTCTGGATCACCAACCGGACCTTTTCCAGGACTTCAGGGCCAAGATCCTTTTTGGTCTACTAACGTTTTTAGACGGTATCTCTTTGGATCAGGAGCAAGCGTTGAAATCACCATCTCACTTGTGTTCCCCGAAACCTCTGACCCAGACACAGTACCTTTTACTATTGGTTATTATTTTCCTGGTACAGAAGCTCCGCGAGCTAACCACATCTTGACCCTCCCTTTAGAAATGGTCCATTACATAGATACTATAAGTATTCACACCGGGATTACAGCGGCTAGTCAAGCCCCCATTGGCACACCGCTCTCACCTAGTGTCACCCCGACACTTCCACCTGGATACCGTGCGTTGAATTCTTCTATTCCCACTCCTACGCAAACCCCATCCGGAACTCCTGGTGGTCCCTCTTCTTCTGAGAACTCTCCTCCCGACTTCATTCTGAAACTTCCTCAACCCCCTGTCAGAGGACCTTTTCCATCCTCTATCGACGACACTAATCCTAGTGGCACCATTCCATCGTTCACACAAAATTACTAGATTCCTGTTGGTGGACAATTTCACCAAGGAGGTTTGACTCAGCCCCCCTTTGTAGGGCAAGTTCCTATTGGAACACATATCCCAATTGGAACACAACCCCCAATTGAAACTCAAACCCCAATTGGAGGACAACCCCCACCGACCCCACCCTATGAACAAAACATACCTCCATCCTTGGCCCAGTATTGGAACCATCTGATACAACATAATCCCCAATCGACTGGGGGGCAACAGCTTCCAGCTACATCCATTATACCCCCTAGTATAGGCCAACCATATCCAGGTACATCCAATCCTATTTGGGGCTCGAATGCTCAAACCCACGTATCTGTTCAAGGATACAATCCCATGAACTACTTTCCTCCACAACAACCACCAAATCTGCCTGGGTCTTCACATTATATGCAGACTGCTTATGGTCCCACTGGTTTGCCGATGGGACTCCCTCCCCAAAGCCACAAGTACCCACATGTGAATAAACAGTTACCCTTCTTGGCCACTTTGGACCTCTCGGATCTGTCAAGGATTTTAAATGATCCAATCCGTCACTCTCCCCAATGGCCCGCTATACCAGCCAAGCTACCATTTGACATCCCTAAATTCGATGGAAAAGTGGGAGAGGACCCAAACAATCACGTCATGACTTTTCACCTTTGGTGCTCATCCAACTCCTTGATGGATGACTCTATTCGTTTACGTCTTTTTCAAAGAACTCTCACAGGTTCTGCAGCGAAGTGGTATATAGAATTACCATGAGGTTTCTTCACTGACTTCAACACCCTCGCTATGGATTTCCTCACCCACTACCATTTACCGATCCATTATGAAACGGGGACCAATATTTTGTGTTCTTTCAAACAAAAAAAATCCACTCATATATCCGATCACATTCATGAGTGGCAATGGAGACGACGTCTCATCAAACTCGAACTTCTCGATCAGTTGCTGGCAGAGTGGTTCACAAAATCATTTGTGAATGACATCGGTCGTGACATCGCTATGGGTGTATTTGTCATGGAAGAATAGGCCATAAGTAGTGCTCAATACCTTGACCTCGTTTACTCACAAATGGGTACTCTTTACGACTTTCTCCCTGATGCACCTCGTCCTTCCACTTCCACCACTTCAACTACTCCAGCTACTTCTCATGCAGTCGATGGTGTGATTGGCACTTTCCATGCCCAACCACATTCTGCCTCAATTAACAACCCCAAACCTGCTTCTTCTAATCTTCGAAATGCTCTGTCTCCTACCCCTCCCACCGACAAGACTTCTGAGGTAAATGTTGTTCAATCTACCCCAGTCGGTAAAAACAAATGCAGAAAAGGAAAGGGTAAGAATAAGGAGGACAAAAATACTTCGCAAGAAGAGAGAACCAAAACTCCACCTGTTGACGATAGGGATAAGCACAAACCTCAATACCCTTGTCTTATCTGTGGTGATGATCACTACACGAAGGATTGTCCACGATGCGTCGAGGTACTAAGTTCCTTTAAGGGGCCCTGAAACCACCCACTCAAGTCGTTTTGTCCCAACCCTTCCCCTCTCAACAACAGGCCCAATTGATCATTCATGACCAACCTTCCCCTTCCACTACATCCTATGTATTAATGTGTACTGGCGATTCAAAGAAGAATGACATCACAGTTACCACTCAAGCCAAAGATTATTCTCCCTCTAAAGAGAAGGTTGATGATATACCTCCTTCATTGATTCAACCATCTTCCATGACTCCACCTACAACGGTCCTCTTCATCTCGAATGACCGAGTCTTGACACAGTTCTTCGCCCCCCTCCAAAGGGCATCGTTCGGAAATCGGCTTTCAATCCTCATGCTCTTGCTACCCAGAACTATAGCATTGTTGAAGATCTGGCCCAAGTGCCTTCCGCAATGTCAACCCTCGAATTCCTTCAAAGTTGTCCCACACAATAGAAGGCAATGTTGAAAGCTATCTGTGGAATCGACCTAACGGACATGAATTTAATAATTTTTTGACTTGGAAGATCACATTCCAAGGTTACCCCTCAACTCACGTTCCAAATCCAAGTGATTGTCTCCGACAAAAACATTTGTAGAACCGTTATCGACGAGGGTGCCTCAACGTGTGTCATGTCTGTTACCTGCTGGAAAGCCATCGGCTCTCCCTCTTTGACTGAATCCCATAACACACTCAAAGCCTTCAATGGCTCTGGTTTTAAGCCTTACAGTGTCCTTCCTTCATTTTCAATCATGCTAGAAGGAAAAATGGTCCAAGCCAATGTGGAAGTCTTTGACGCTCCTCTTGATTACAATCTTCTGCTTGGTCGTAGCTGGATCAATTCCATGCGCGCAGTTGTGTCGACTCTTTTTCATGTTGTATTTTTCCCACATCAAGGGAAGGTAATTACCGTCGACCAATTAGCCTTATTTAACTCAGATACGCGT
>JASDQU010736986.1:314507-329273 GCA_032191745.1 Picea mariana | reverse complement strand
ATAATGCTTGATTAATTGCCAAAGGATTTTCTAAAGTTGAAGGAATTGAATATAATGAAACTTTTTCTCCCATAGAAAAAATGAATTCCATCCACCTTGTTCTAGCCCTTGCTGCCTCACATAAATGAGAGGTCCATTATATGGATGTTAAATCCTCCTTCTTGTATGAGGATCTGCAAGAAGAAATCCACATGGAACAATCTTGTAGCTATGTTCAGAATGAATCTAGCTTTGTTTATTTCCTTAAGAAATATCTCTGTGGTCTTAAGAAAGCTCATAGGACTTGGTATGCTAAAATGGATAGCCTTATTCTTGACATTGACTTTTATAGATGTCATTTTGACCCCAATTTCTATACCACGAAAGTAATAAATCATCTCATGATACTTTTTATTTATGTTTATGAACTTATCCTCACTAGTAATGACCCCAAAATATTAAACCATGTAAAATCCAACCTTAAGAAGAAATTTGAAATGAAAGGCTTAGGTTATTTGCATTGTATCCTTGGCCTCTAAATATTACAAACCAAGGAAATTCCCTTTCCTAGCATTAATATGCATGTGATATTCTTTGCCACTTTCACATGGAATATTGTAAACCAATCCCATCTCCCTTCCAATATGGAGTCAAACTTGCTGCCACCTGTACCACACCCGGAGTAGATGCCACTTTGTCGCATTAGTCTACTGGTATAATTTTATATTTGACTCATACCTATCCTAATATTTACTTCACTATTGGTCTTTTTGTTTGGTATATGCAAACACAGAGAGCCATTGAAAAAAAATACAAAAGATACTTTGGTATTTCAGGCCTACAATTCATTTTGGGATACATTACAGTTGAATGGGGAATCCCTAGTTGGTTGGTTTCACTAATTCTAATTGCGATTATGACCCGATGATCATAATTTTACTATATTTTATGTTATTAGTCTTGGTTTTGGACCCATCACTTGGGATTGTAAGAAACAACCAGCTCTTGCTCTTTTCTTTTTTTCTTTTTGCAGAAGCAATGTATCTAGTAGCAGTTAATGCAATTCAAGGAGGCTTGTGGCTTTGATAGATCCTTTTAGAGTTTGGATTCCAACAACATCATCCAACCACCCTTTGGTGTAAAAATCAGAGTGCCATCAATCTTTCCAAAGATGCAATTCAACATCAATGTTGTAAACACATTGAGCTACACATGCACTTCATTAGAAAGTTCATTCAAGATCACATTCTTGAAGTTGTATTTTTCCCTATAGAATATCAAGTTGTATAAATTTTCACAAAGTCTCTTATAGAGGAGAATGTTTCCAAACTTCAATCTATGTTAGGAGTTCAGGAAGTTTTCATTAAGGGGGGATAGGGTCTAATGCCTTCTTCCTTCTCCTATTGTGGCATGTTTGTAAATCCTTTAATCCTGTCCTAAGTTGTTCTTAAGGGGGGATGTTAGGATATTTAGACACTTAGGAGTTAGTTAATATCAACTTTGTCTAATGTGTCTTTAGGTAAAACTGTGTTTCTTTAATATGTATTTGTAGTTATGTAATCCAATGGTCACGATATACTCTAGACATAAAGTGATTTGAGGGTTCATATTATCCTTGTTACTAATGGATATACTGATCTATGGCTTAACATATAATTAAATCATGATCTCTATTTAAAGAGCACGAAGGGTCATTTGTTGAAGATCGACTATGAGAAACTCTTATGTACAATTTTTTTCTTTTGCATTAACATATTGCCTCAAGTGGATATGTTGGATGGGGCCATGGACTATTTCCTTCTTTGATGATTTTAACAATGTAAAACAATAGTGTACTAATATTTGATATAGTTTTGTGAGCAATTTCTTAAGGTGTTTGTCTTGTGTGGAAATACCCTTTTTTGTCAAACAAAATTTGATCCTTTATCTTCTACTAGTTTGAGAAAAATATATAAGACACACAATTTTGCTTTATTGTTCGATCATTAACCCATGGAAAATTTAAAGGTGAAATATTGAGACTTGGAAATAACTAATATTCCATCTAAGCCACAAGCACATGCTAGTATTTGACAAGATCCATCAAAGAATCCCCAAGGTTGTGAATAGTCAATAACAGGCTATTGAACCAATCTCTTGGGTTTTTCATTCATTGGATTCCATATGCCACTATACACATATGTAATTTGAAAACTCATTTGAATGGGGAAAATTTCTTTATCCTAGAAAGTCATGTCATTTTTTGTTAACAACGTATCCCATGCCATAATACATGGTAAAGCCTTATGCTCCTTTACCTTTTTATTTTCACTACAACTCTTGAAATAGTCTAAGATGCTTTGTCCTCTACACTTCCCATATTCATTAGCTAACTTCAAATATTCTTTCCAAACTTTTTTCATAATTGGACAATGGACTAGTAAATTGTCAATCGTTTCTTCTTTATTTTTCCATAGAATTCATTTACTTAGCCCCACCCATAATATTTTCCTATAATTTTCCCCTATAAGAATTTCGTTGGAGATAGCTAGCCAAAATAAAATTCTAGTTTTTAGGGGGCATTGTAACTTCTATATGTATTTCACCACCATAACTTATCTCCCTCAACTTCTTATTTTACCCTTCCCTCATAGCCTAGCTTGGTTGTAAATCGTTCCTTATCCTTGTTTTCGACCAAACAATCACATCTTCTTCATATTTCAATTTTATACACTTTATATTAAGCTTGTGAATCCACTGATTCCACTCTTTTGCTAGCTCTCTTGGTATACCAATTTGAGTATGTGATTTTAGACTTGAATCCATAAGGTGTAATCTTTAGGATTTTCTACTTCCGCAAAACTAAAAATCTCTTTATTGTGAAGTATGTTGAGTAGATTAGTTATTATCTTAAAATTTACATAACACCCTAGCCATGGATCCTCGCTAATTATCATTTTTTTTCTCTCCCAATTTTCCAGATTAGCCATTATCATATCAATGGAAATGTCCTTATCAAATATTTCTAGACTATGGAGGCATCTCCATGTCCTTTAACTTCTTTTCTAATATAGTCTTTCATAGATTCATGCTTGATGTATTTTACCATTGTGATGTTCCCTCATAGTCCTTCATTATGCACTTATCTCCATAAATGTTTTATTGCTAATGCTAATCCAAACAAATGAATATTTTTAAGCCTGCATCCTCCATCTTCTTCAGGCCATGCCAATTTCTTCCATTTCACCAAAGGAATAAGATCTTTCTCCCTTTTGGCTATTCAAAGGAAACTGAATCATTTTTTCTTTATTTTATCCAAAAATTTAGCAATGTAGGCCATTGATAGCCAATATATTATCCAAAACTAAGGTTAATATTCCCCATCTAGACAACCATATGTATCACTTTAGTAACTCTCTTCTCAAAAATTTCATATATCCATAGACATACTATAAACATATATTCATTTGGTTTTAACTTAAAACCCAAATATCACACTCCATAACCAAAGGGAATTGAATTAAAGGGTAGGATTGTCTTAAACTGCCTTTCTCATTCCTCCTCTAGTGCATTGAATATAATAGAGGATTTATCAATGTTTATCTCCATCCTAAATGTATAAATCCAAGATTTCCTTGAATTTTTCTACTTCTCTACTAGCCCTCATTCAAAAAAGAAGAACATCATCCACATATAATAGATGATCTAGAATGGATCATTATATGATTTTTCATTTATCTTGGTACATTTTGGGTGGAAAAATTGGAGGAATTGGCTGTAGGGCCCATTTTAGTGGTGGCTCCTTGTTTGGAGATGTGGGGTCTTGAACTTTCTAGAGCCATTTGAAGCATTGAATGACACTTTTTGGGGTAAAAAAATTGAAATCATATCCCATGGTCCCTTTTTTTTTGTAAATAAAAAATGGGTAATTCCTATTAATGAGTTGTCATTATACAAAACTGATACATATCACTGGCATGCCACCTATTTTGCCAAACTAGTGGAAACTAAAATAGGTGGCCACTTATTATGCTTTCGACCAAAAAAGGCAACAACCACTTTCCCTATCAATTTTTTGGAAACCAGAGAAGGTGGTGGTTGGTAGTGTAGACAAAACTATCTGTGTAAACTAAACATACTAATAAACTCTGAAAATTAAAACTAGGCAAGAAATGAACAAAGTACCAGACAAGGTTGACAAGAAAAAAATATCCATCACCGTGCTAGTGATTCTCAGAGAAATGTGCATATTTAGACATTAGAGGGGTTGTGAGAACAATGGAACCTTCCATTCAGAGCACCACTGTGAAGGATTCCATTGTTGAGCTTGAGCACATAGGGTTGCATGCAGGTCAGGCACCTCTTCTTGGTTGGTGCGTTAAAAAAGGCATCAAACAACATGTCTATGAAACGGTTGATGAGGGTGTTTCGATGAATTTGGTCTGCCATATAAACTTTGATGTCAAAAATAAGCTCCAATTGTTCCAAGATGAAGAGGTTGGGTGGATTCTGGTCGTACTCCTCAACTTGGTTCAGCGGTGGAGGTGCAATGGTGGGGAACTCCTCTTGAATTATGCAAGTGGCGCCATCCATGGCCGTCGTTGTTCCTGTAACAAAAACACTGGTGCTGGGGAAAATGTGGGCATCCAGGACAATGTGGAGGAGGGGCTCCAGTGGAACCTAAATTGGTTCCTCTGGGAATTCCTCCTAAACCATGCAAGTGTTGCCATCCATGGTCATCATTGTTCCTGTAACAACAACATTGGTGTTGGGGTGCAAGTAGTCATCCAAGACCGTGTAGAGGAGGGATTTCGGTGGAACTCAAATTGGTTCATACCTAAATTCCTCCTCCACGAAGACCATTAGAGGTGTATGTGGTTGCACAATTCATTGAGTCCGAACGATGGAAATATCTCTCTCCAAATTGTGCAGGCATCTCTTCCTGGCTACAGAAATGTATGAGGTAGGACCTCACCTGGGATTTCCTCTCTCTCTCTCAGCATGGTGGAGCTCGGGGGGGAAAGAACCAACTAGACCAAAACCAAGAGAACCGATTGCACCAAAACCAAATTCCTGGGCATATCAAGGAGCTAGAGAATTGAGGCGAAGTGGTGAATGCCATGGCCAAGATAGATAGTTAACCAAGGGACATACATGACCACTTTGTTACCACTTGTACTCAACATCACCCTCCTACAATTAATCATTGGGGCCTTCATTAATCTGGTGTGAGGGAGCTGTCCTCCCTTTCTCTGCAAACTTTTATGGTCGCCCTTCATCCAAGAATGGGGTTTGGGGTGGTGACCGACCATATTTATGGAAAATTTTGTGGGAGGTGTTAGTCTCTAACTTTTTTTTTTATTAAGGGATCTGTCCCTAACCCTTAATCCTCCTTGGTTATATTTTGTTTCCTGAAACTTGGTTTTTACCCCTTGGTCTGATTTTCCATTCTTTGCAATTTTTTCACCTCTAAAATGATTTTCTTAAGTTTTTAAAGGTTTAGGATTTGATTTGATGAATCCTGTCACATCACTTATCTATTCATTTTTTAATTTTCAAAATATCTTCCAAGTCATGAATGGCGCTATAGGAATAGCGTTATTCCTGCAGGGCCAAGGATAATCATGTTTTTACATGCGCCAGCTCACCCTGATTAGAGGATCTGCATGCCTCTCCACGATCTCTTCTCGAGTTGATACTGCAATTATAACCATCATATGCGAGGAATCGAGTTGTATTAGCCTAACCTGCATCAAATCAAACATGTTTTGATATCATTAATAGAAACTGTCACCTTCTATTCTAATGTATCGGGTATTTTGTGCAAAGATCGAATTGGAAAAAGAAGAGATTTTTCGTTTCTAACAGTCCAGAGGTTTTAAAATTCTAAGTATCAAACCTTGCAGACCTGTTTATAGGACTATATAAGAAGCATGGCATTGGAGAAGAGTGGAAATATTATTATAATGGAACCTGAAGGCACATAATTACTCAAAGTATACCCCGAAATGGTGCAGAGGTTTAAATATGCAAAGCTTGTAAATTTCCAGTTGGTGGAGAAAGGTGGTGGAAGAAGGAGAATGTGGTTATGGAATTCGTGAATCAGTTCTTAATTCCAGAGAAACAAAACCCTAACTAGAAAAAGGGAATACCACATAGTTGGGTAAAGAAGTAATGGCATACCTATTCTAATGTATCAGGTATTTTGTGTAGAGATCGAATTGGAAAAAGAAGGGATTTTTGGTTTCTAACAGTCCACAAGTTTTAAAATTCTCAGTATCAAACCTTGCAGATTTGTTTATAGGACTATATCAATAGCATGGCACCAAATAAGAGTGGAAATATTATTATACCGGAACCTAAAGACACACAATTACTTGAAGCATACCCCCAAATGGAACAAAAGATTAAATATGTAGAGCTTGTAAATTGTTAGATGGTGGAATAAGGAAAATGTGGTTATGGAATTCGTGAATCAGTGATTAATTCCAGAGAAACAAAAACCTAACTGGAAAAAGGGAATACCACATAGCTAGGTAAATAAGGAATGTCATGCCCCTTTTCTGATCATCCACAGGGTTTAATAAAGACATTGGTATTTTCTTCTTTAAATGAAGTCCAAAGACCCTAGGATTGGATTATTCAGTCTTTAGGAAATGATTCACAGTCAACTAAATCCAAAAAAGACAAAGGGAAGAAATCGGTGCAAAAGAAATAGACTGGTGAAGCCACATAATTCCTTATTAAATAAGAATCATCTGTAGCTAGGGTAACATGGGCTAGCAAGAGGAAGATGCAGAATCAACAAACTAGTGGAAAGGTTGGGCTTTCAGGGACCTGTTTTGCACTCTTTGTAAGACAATTTTATTCCACATTGATTCTTAATGGAAAAGACATGTTGATGGTCAGATTTTTTCTCATTTCATGTTCTACTTATTTTCTTGCTTGAGATCATTTTTTAGTTGTAATGCATTGATTTCTTGGTCTTAATTAATACAATGAAGATTTTGTTGTTATTGTTTATTATCAAGTTTTGATTTTCAAGTACATGTTCTTGTTTCTAAATTACATTTTGAAATAAGAAATCCATATGGGGTTGACAAATTGAATGCTTCCACATTTCCTCTCTTCATTTTCCTTATTTTCCTGATCTATTTATGTGGCTACCCTTTAACAAATTAGTGGGATATCTATTCGATTTATTTTGAACCTTGTGTTTACCTTGAAACCTTGAACCAATTTTCAACCATCCTTAAAAACCAATTCATAAAACCCTTAAAATATTATTGCAATAACCTGATGATTCCCTACCTTTCCCTCTCACAATCAAGTGCAACTTTAGGGACTAACATCTTTTGGTGTCATTGTCGGGGAAGAAGACACGAAGTATTTATCCCTGGGAGAACGACAACGATCAATTATAGATCTTGATGGTGAACACGAGTAGGATACTTTTTTTTACTGTATCATTCACTTGATGACTCCATGAAGGAAGAATCCATTGACAACTCCACTGATTTGAGATGTCAAAGGCTATGGAAGCTATTTTGGCACAGAGGTTTGCACCATTTAATTTCTTTGCTATTGATGGTTTCCCTAATGATGTTCCCACTATTGATATATGGGGATATTTCCTTCCACGGTTCAAAGAAAAGGATGAGGACAATCTGGCAATACATTTGATTGATTTTCATCAATGCATCCATCAACTAAATATTCATCATGAAGATGAATTGATGAAAATGTTTATGTACTCTTTGGAGGGTGATTCACGTGTCTGGTACAAATCTCTTCCTGCTTCCAGCATTTCTTCTTTCAGATAATTTCATGTTGCATTCAATGAATAATGTAAAAGGTATTTTCCAGCTGAGCTTCTTCTGGTAGATTGTTGTGAGCAATGTAAATCAGGATATTATTCTCAAGAAATTGATTACTCTAGCAGTACAGATGAAGAGGATGATTGCATCGAGGAAGAGGAAGAAGATTAATTATCAGACATATCTTCTTCTAAATCTCTCCTACAAAAGGAATATTTTCAACATTCCAATCTTGAAATTTATAATAATGATACTTTAGATGCATTTGGTATCAATCTGAATGTTTCTAATAGTAGTGACTATGATACAAATGTTGTTCCTAATATGTTAGAAGATCATTTATTGACTGAAGAAATTCTTGTTGAAGACCATACTATAGATGAGAAAGAAAAACCAATAGTTGAAAATGTATTTGATGTTGTTTCATATGCGTCTTATGGTCAAAATTCTAATGATGATCAAGAAACATATATGCTCTCATTTTTTCAATATGATCGTGAAGTAGAGGTCCTTGGTTTTTAGAGTTCAATTTTTTTTTCAAATCAACCTTTATTTGATGAGTATGATGATGATCTTGAAGTCTTGGATCCAGATGTTGATGATATGACAAATTCTAACTACCAAATTCATGAAGGCATTCGGTCCATCGTCCATGAAGAGCTGGAGCCGGTGTATGATAGTTATGCATATGAAGGTAGCGTGGAAGATGAGGATCAAACTCTTGATTCTCATGATGATAATTTTGTTTTGAACAATGTTATCCAAGAAGCATATGAGCAGGTTCCATATGCTTTTGATAAAACCAATGATCTTCAAATGAATTTTTCTATCATAAATGAAGCATAAATCATAGAGCAACAATATGGATTCTTATATCATCTAGAAATGCAGTACCATTGGCATGATCCCGTGTCTCTCTACATGGATTTCATGTTTCTAGAGGTTCAAAATTTTGCAACGTGTGGAATTAAAGCAAATTGCAGCTATAAGTATGGGCTGCCCATTCATTTTTTGCTGCAAAAATATCATTTTTTCTACATTTTCTTATTTACCTGCAAGGAAGAAGACCCTTTTGGAAGTGAAATCATTTCATGGTTGCATTGGAAATTTTCCTACACATGATCAACATGATTTCAGTAGGAAAGTAGAATAGAATGGTTGAATAAGCTTGCATCCGAGGAATTTGTTTTCAGTATGCAAGAATAAGGATTTCATAGCCCAATGGAAAGACTACTTGCAGTTTTTTGGTTGTTATTTTTGAGCTCAAATAAAGACTCCATATACTCAATGGAATTTTTTTTATACAGTTTGTGTTTTAAATAAAGTATGATAAAACATGGAAATTAGAGAATCAGAAGCAAGGTAAAGGCATTGGTCTACAGATCTTAAAGTTTCCTCATAAAAATTTACCCCCAGAAGGAGCCAGTGTTAGTCTCTAACTTTTTTTTTGATTAAGTGAGTTGTCCCTAACCCTTAATCATCCCTTCTTATGTTTTTTTTCCTGAAACTTGGTTTTTACCCCTTGGTTTGATTTATCATTCTTTGCAATATTTGCACATTTAAATGATTTTCTTAAGTTTTTAAAGGTTTAAGATTTGATTTGATGAATCCTGTCACATCACTTATCTATTCATTTTTGAATTTTCAAAATTTCAGCCAAATCATGAATAGCGCTACAGGAATAATGCTATTCCTACAGTGCCAAGGATAATCATGTTTTTACATGCTCCAGATCACCCTGATTAGAGGATCTGCATGCCTCTCCAAGATCTCTTCTCGAGTTGATATTGTAATTATAACCATCATATGAAAGGGATCGAGTTGTACCATCCTGACCTGCATCAAATCAAACACATTTTGATATCATTAATAGAAACTATCACCTTCTATTCTAATGTATCAAGTATTTTGTGCAGAAATCGAATTGGAAAAAGAAGATCAGATTTTTAGTTTGTAACAGTCCACAGATTTTAAAATTGTTAGTATCAAACCTTACAGATTTGTTTACAAGACTATATTAGCAGCATGGCACCGAAGAAGAGTGGACATATTATTAGAATGCAACTTGAAGGCACAAAATTACTTGAAGCATACCCCCAAATGGCGCAGAGGTTTAAAGATGCAGAGCCTATAAATTGCCAGTTGGTGGAGAAAGGTGGTGGAATAAGGAGAATGTGGTTATGGAATTCGTGAATCAGTTCTTAATTCTAGAGAAACAAAAACCTAATTGGTAAAAGGGAGTACCACATAGCTGGGTAAAGAAGGAATGGCATACCGCTTTGCTGATCATCCACAGGGTTTAATAAAGACATTGTTATTTTCTTCTTTAAATGAAGTCCAAAGACCTAGGGATTGGCTTATTCAGTCTTTAGGAAATAATTCATAGTCAACTAAATCCAAAAAGGACAAAGGGAAGAAATCAGCGCAAAAGTGACACAGACCTCTAGACCTCGGGCTGAAGTCCTCACAGGATCATTTTAAATCTGCCCCTTGAGTCCGATTGACTCCTCTGTTCCTCCATAGGGAATACCACACACACACTCGGCGGTGTATCCACAGGGCCTTGTGATTATGCCCATGTGATCAACCACAAAGCAACACTCAAGTCTTCTGATCTCAGCAAGATCGCGCCCTTCACCAAACTGGGACTTCGGTTTTCGTGATTATGTGATCCCTGTTGCCGAGAGTTCCTATCTCTACAACCTCCAAAACCTGAAATGTAGAATTCTGGTGTGTTCAACAATGGTTGGATTCCCAATGGTCTTTTCACTTCATCGGGGTTTCGAAATTTGTGACTTCATGAATCTAGATACAAGGCTCCCAACCCTTCGACCTCCAAAACCGTGAAATGGTCAACAAGGTTTGACTCCGCCTATTGAAGAAGACACGCCACCTGTCCACTCAAATGCATTCTATATTTGATGTGGGCTCTCACCACCTGTCCCTCTTCTCAGCTTTCAAGACTTGAACAAGCCTCTGACTACCGTCCCTCTAACACTTTGAAATCCTGAATTTTGAAATGATCCTAGTGCTCCACTATCACGATCAACGGTCCACGTTGAGTCTTACCTCCTGTTAGTAACATTTCTTGTCCGAGGCACAAGAGCATTCAGGATTTCAAATGGCACGATGAGTGCCGAGTGAAACTTATAGAAGAAGTCCTTTTCAGACTCAAAATCAAGCGAGAGGGCAAAATTATGGTGTTAACGATCTGGATCCATCCATACGAGCAGATCGACGGTTGGCAGGAAATCGCTGGTGACAGAGTTGCACCAAGGTTATGCGCGATGGATAGCGTCTATATTACATGACATGATAGATAGTAGCCATCCATCCAAAAGATGCGTGGCGCGATATCTAGTCGCATCGACGATTCGGCATTCAGGAATTCAAGGGGTGAGGGTTCTATGTTGTTCTACATCTCGAAACCCAGAACCCTGAAAGCGCCCAAAGCGCCCAAAGTCGGGCCCGCAGTATCATGAAGAAACCTCAGCCGCTCATCCACTGGAGACGCCTGGCATGCTATTAGGTTCCTCGTCATTTCGCCCATCGTGATTTCAAGGCACAAAGATCAACTCCATTGTATTCTGATGCGTGAGGTGCCGGGAGTGTCCAAGACCCGGGCCCACAGTATCGTTGGGTAGGTTCAGGACCGTCAGATCTAATAGGATGCGTGGCACCACATTAAGCCGTCTCGGCATTTCGATCATTGCGATTTCAAGAGGCAAGGATTAGCTTCTTCCATTCGCGAACGCAGAAAGTGCTTTGGGAATAAGCACATGGTCACAACCCGAGGTCATTTGGGGAGAGAATGGAGCTATGTAAAAAAGGCCAAAGGCACCGAGTTCAGTTATAGAGGGGATCATCGCGATCTCCAGGAGCCATCGGATCTGATCTCAATGTTGTCTCTTGCTTGGAGTAAATGAAGGAAAGAACGGGTGGTTGAAACCTCCTCTCATTCATTAAGTGTGGGGAATGGAGGGTCTAGCAAGCGGTCTGCTCGAAGAGGTCCTATGTATCGATTTTTTTAAAGAAACCATGCTGAAGTCTTCGACTAGACAGAGAAGTCTGTGCATGCTATCCCAGCACTTAATGGCTCGGCTACTCCCCTTACAGGAGCCATGCGCAGTAAAGGTGGTGTCTGACAGGGATTATCCATCCGAATTCGACTGCAGGGACACCACGCCCTAGATTGATGAACATGCCTCTGTTAGGTGAATTTTCCTGAGTATATAGACTCAGTCTTTGTATTTTATAAAGGATGGATGGTTGAGCAAGGCTCCTGATTGCAAAAACTTTAATGAAGCACCGATTATTCTGGTTATGTATTAACATCTGAGACTTCTTGCCTTATGAATGTCAGCTTATTTCCATGTCTTTGTTCATATTGTATTAGAACAACTCAGAATTGGAGGATCCAGTCGAGTTGTGACTGTTATAGGATGATGTAGGTTGGATCACTGTAATAGTCACGTTGTTTCTAATCGATATCTATGTTTTTCTTAGCGTTGAATGACTTGGAATTGGAGGATCGAGTCAAGTCACCCCTTCAGTTACCCGAAACTCTGAACCAAGAGGATCTTGCATTTAGAGTTTTTCTTCTGCAAACTGCTGAAAATCCCGTTGCCCAAGGTAGTTTTCTCACTCCTCTCACCAATTCTTCCACCTACCCATTTTACAATCATCTACTGACTGAAGTTAGATCAAGACCTCCTTTGTTCTTTACATACCAGACCCGGTCCCCGAGCTAGAGTGGTTCCATCCTAAGTCTCTACCCATTTGATCACCCATTAAAACAATCGTGACATGAAACTGATGGGCGTTGGGCTCTGCTCCTGCAAGCAATCCAGGAGTGACTTTCGATGCTAACATTTCTGGCGCTGTTGTCGAGGATGAATTTGAAAATTTTCCCCGGGATTGAACCTTTGATTCCGAAGGTGCATCGGGTATCAGAGCCTTTGAAGATTGCTAATGTGCACCTGGTGACTCCATTGTGAGGACTCCGCTGGGGAGAACCTGCTCTATTAATTGTGGCTTTCAAAGGCAGACACACACGGTCTCATCCACAACTACCTCTAGCTACACCTGAAATTGATCCGGAGATGGTTCTCAGAAAAGGAAAGAACTCTAAAGAAGAAGCTTCCATCACCAAACTAGGTAATCTGCCATCTCCTTTTGTAGGGACTCCATTTTCTCCTCCTCAGTTTCTCAATAGGCCTCCTTCAGAGGTTTCCTGTTTCCAGAACTTCGAGAGTGTTCCTGCTGAGTTTTCCCCTCCTGGTTTGGGATTGGAGGGAGAAACCCTTGTCAATCCCCTCTCCTATGAAGCTATACCTTGGCATAGACCCAGGACTACAGAAGATTTCCCCACTCCTGCACAAAGAGAATCACCTGCTAACTTGAGCTCATTAGCTTTCTCCTTAAATCCCCTCTTGTTTCCCACTCCACTTTGAGACTCATTCCCAGTAGCCCCTTCGCGAACTCCTTCTCCTCCAATTTCTCCTCCACCTAATATTCCTATGGTTGGTGCTAATCCCCCTCTGAATAGAATGGATGCCATAGTCACTGCCAGATATTCTCCCTTAGTTCTACCCCATCCTATGAATCCTCTCCCTGCTGGAGATTACTTGAAATACATGCCCAAGTTCACTGGAGAAGGGGATGTAACTGCGGAAGAGCACCTGACTACTTTCTACAGTTACGCAGACAACCTCAACATTGAAAATGAATATGTCTGGATGAGAGTATTCGTCCAAATCTTGGATGGCGAGGTGAGGAAATGGTTCATAGGATTGGCCCCTGGATAGTGCTTTCCTGAGGCAGTGGGGAGATAGGAATGATTTCATGTACTACATGACAGATTTCAGGTTTGTGAAGAAAATGGAAGGAGAGTCTGTCTCTGACTTCTCCAAAATATTTAATAAGATGTATAATGAAATTCCTGCCGAAATAAAACCCTCAGAAGCCTCGGCCAAAGTTTCTTATGCTAGTGCATTTGGCCCCGATTTCTGTCTTTTGCTGAGAGAAAGAAGAACCACCTCCTTAGCTCAAATGAAAGATGTGTCCATAGAAATGGAATCCAATGTATTAGCGGCTGATAGATTGAGAAACAAGGCCGACGCAGACAGAAGAAAGGGAAGGTCGGAAGCCTCAACTTCTGGCCCATCGGTGCCCCACCCTCAAGTGGATGAACTGACCAAGATGGTGAAGTCTCTATCTGTAGAGATGGAGAGAATTAAAGTGGAAGGGAGGCAAGCATACAAGGGCCCTCAGAACGTTGAAAACAAAGGAGGTTTCAGGAGGCCAAACAATACTACTTCCCTGACTGTGCAAAGGGATAGAGGAAGAGACAAAGAAGACCAGAAGATTCAGGCCCCTTTTCAAAACAATTTTGTGACTGAGGGGGAAGAAGAGGAGACAAATGAGCTTGATCCCGAAATCCCTTGCTTCGGAGACACTCCTCCTTTTCCTCATCTCACTCAATCTACATACGAGGAGTCTCTCATGGACAGTTAGCTAAATGAGCTGAGCAAGGATGGCAAGGCTAGTGGCGGCCAAGGTAGGTATGATCTAAGGTCCAAGAAAAGAACTATAGCGCTTGACGTTCCTGAGAAGTCCACTAGGACAGAGAAACCTGCCAATGAAGTAGCAGACAGTCACATAGGTAAGAAGCACCAACCCCTCTCTCCCATAATCCAGAGTCATGTTCCTGAAATAATAGAAATTCCAAAGCTTACATCTTCTTTTTATTTCGAGCATGAAATTCAAAAGATCAGAATTCCTGTGCCCCTAACCGAATTGATTAAAAAAGAAGGGTTCAAGAAACGCTTTTCTGAGATTTTACAGTTTGAGGTCTCCTGCCTTCCCACAGACTCCATTAATTTGCAAGATGAAAAGCCTACAGTTATTTTAGGTCCTATGGTAGAATATAGGAACGACTCATCCCCTCCCTTCTACACTTCCTTTAACATACATGACAAGGTACTGCACA
>JASDQU010736986.1:291151-304028 GCA_032191745.1 Picea mariana | reverse complement strand
ACTTGCAAACTTGAGTCTCAGAAGGACTCATGCACGCACTCCTTCAAATACTTCCAAGTTAAGGCCTCGACTAGCCTGTGCACTCTCTCCAATAACAATCCCTTACCTTTCAACCTTAATTGATAAGTTAAGGCCTCGACTAGCCTGCACACACCTTGCACTGCTTCTGTGCTCCACCTGCACTTCTGCTGGAATGAGAACAATGGTATATCTCTTGAGCTTTCTGAGATAAAACTCAAAACCCTGGTCAACGCACACCTTGCAGATGTTTCACTGCACTCCTTGTAGGAACTTGTCTCACTCAGGAAGAGAAACAATTGAAACTCATTCTATCTCTCTCTCAGACTTCAAACATTTAACATGAAATCATACATACACACAGTTTTAAAACAAATGCTTAATAGAGAGAATAAAACAACTGTAAGCATACCATTCACCATGTATAAACAAAAAACATTGTAACACCATGAAATCTGACTCAAAGCTTCATATATTAATTCAAAGCTCCTGTACATGGACTTTTCCTCTCAATTCTCTATTGCATCTCCCTTCTTCCATGCTATGCTAATGATCATAATCATACAATCATACAATGATACAATGATACAAGAGTGAGGGTGTCTATATTTGTTTTTCCTCCTGGTCTCTAAATTGTCTAATCTATAATTTAAATCTACCTACTTTCATTAATAGGGCTTAAATGCCTCAATACAAATGACAGATGAGAGAAAATTGCTCACGATCTGTTTACAATAGATAGACATAAATGCAAGTACGCTCCTAGCTATTACATTTATATCCGCCTCTTAATCTTTCAAAAATGTGCTAGCACTTTTCCCAACTGTCTTTCGCCTTCATGCTTGCTTGGTTGTTGACGATTCTCCTACATCAAAAAGAAACAGACTAGTGAAGCCACTAAATTCCTTATAAAATAAGAATCATCTGCAGCTAGGGTAAAATGGGCTAGCAAGAGGAAGATGCGGGATCAACAAACTGGTGGAAAGGTTGGGCTTTTAGGGACCTGTTTTGAACTCTTTGTAAGACAATTTTATTCCACATTGATATTTAATGGAAACAACATTTTGATGGTCTGATTTTCTCTCATTTCATGTTCTACTTCTTTTCTTGCTTGAAATCATTTTTCAATTGCAATGCATTGATTTCTTGGTATTAATTAATACAGTGAAGATTTTGTTGTTATTGTTTATTATCAAGTTTTGATTTTCAAGTACATGTTCTTGTTTCTAAATTACATTTTGAAATAAGAAATCCATATGGGGTTGAAAAATTTAATGCTTCCATATTTCCTCTCTTTATTTTCCTTATCTGTCTGATCTATTTATGTGTCTACCCTTTAACAAATAAGTTGGATATCTCTTGGATTTATTTTGAACCTTGTGTTTACCTTGAAACCTTGAACTAGTTTTAAACCATCCTTAAAAACCAATTCAGAAAACCCTTAAAATATTATTGTAATAATGTGATGATGCCCTAGCTTTCCCTCTCACAGTTAAGTGAAACTTTAGGGACTAACATCTTTTTGCATTGTTGCCAAGGACGAAGACACAAAGTATTTATCCCTGGGAGAATGAAAATGATCAATTCTAGATCTTGATGGTGAACATGAGTTGGATACTTTTTATGACTGTATCATTCACCCGAAGACTCCATGAAGGAAGAATCCATTGACAACTCCATTAATATGATATGTCAAAGGCTATGGAAGCTATTTTGGCACGGAGGTTTGCACCATTTAATTTCTCTACTATTGTTGGTTTCCCTAATGATGTTCCCACTATTGATATATGGGGAGATTTCCTTCCATGGTTCAAAGAAAAGGATGAGGGAAATTTGGCACTACATTTCATTGAGTTTCATCAATGCATCGATCAACTGAATATTCATCATGAAGATGAATTGACAAAAATCTTTATGTACTCTTTGGAGGGTGATGCACGTGTCTGGTACAAATCTCTTCCTGCTTCCAGCATTTCTTCTTTAAGATAATTTCATGCTGCATTCAATGAACAATGTAAAATGTATTTTGCAGTCGAGCTTCTTCTGGTACATTATTGTGAGCAATGTAAATCAAGATATTATTCTCAAGAAATTGATTACTCTAGCAGTACATATGAAGAGGATGATTCTGTCGAGGAAGAGGAAGAAGATTCATTATCAGTCATATCTTCTTCTAAATTTGTCCTACAGCAAGAATGTTTTCAACATTCTGATCTTGAAATTCATAACAATGATACTTTAGATGCATTTGGTATCAATTTGAATGTTTCTAATAGTAGTGACTATGATACAAATGTTGCTCCTAATCTGTTAGAAGATCAGTTTTTGACTGAAGAAACTCTTATTGAAGACCATACTGTAGATGAGAAAGAAAAACCAATAGTTGCAAATGTATTTGATGTTGTTTCATATGCGTCTTATGGCCAAAATTCTAATGATGATCAAGCAACATATGTGTGCTCATTTTTTCAATATGATCATGAAGTAGAGGTCCTTGGTTTTCAGAGTTCGGAAAATTTTTCAAATCAACCTTTATTTGATGAGTATGATGATGATCTTGAAGTCTTGGATCCAGATGTTGATGATATGACGAATTCTAACTACCAAATTCATTTCATGAAATTGTAATGCATTGATTTATTGGTCTTAATTAATACAGTGAGTATTTTGTTGTTATTGTCTATTATCAAGTTTTGATTTTCAGTACATGTTCTTGTTTCTAAATTACATTTTGAAATAAGAAATCCATATGGGGTTGACAAATTGAATGCTTCCATATTTACTCTCTTTATTTTCCTGATTTGTCTGATCTATTTATGTGGATACCCTTTAACAAATTAGTGGGATATCTCTGATCAACCATCCTTAAAAACCAATTCATAAAACCCTTAAAATAGTATTGCAATAACCTAATTATGCCCTAAATTTCCCTCTCACAGTTAAGTGCAACTTTAGGGACTAAAAGGAGGGATGTGTGGCCTCTCTTGGGCTAAGTGGAACTCCATATGGGGATATCCCTGGTCCCTTAACATTTTTCTACACACATATATCTTTCCAACGATGCAAAAATCACCTCAATAAAAGTTTGTATGCATAAGTTATGCCTCTCGCAAGTTGACCTATCTTGTTGACCACCATGGTACCAAGTGGATTCCATGTCAAACCCCATTACTCATATATGGGGACAACCACATGTGGAATTTCAAGAAGATTCTAGAATGTCCAAAACCCTAACACTAATTGAGGGTTGAGACATGCAAAAATACTAACCCTATATGACTATCATACTATGCTAGATACTGGACTACAAGGAGGAGAGGGGGTTCCATTATTTAACATTGTACTTGTTCCATAGTTGAGAGGAGCATATATGAGTGTGATTTGAGAGAATAACAGAGGAGGAAGAAGATTTTGTAGTAGCCATCCAAGCCACAATGTTCATTTTCCTGTTCTTTCATTTTTGTTTTTCAATTATTTTTATAAATTTGAGCAATAAGCTAATGATAATAGATTTGAGATCTAAGAAAATGAAATTTTGGACCTCAACCAAGTTTTGAGAGATCCTTGGTCAAGTTTGACCATTTTGGTGTTCGACAGCCTATCAAAGGCAGAGCACAAGATGAAGCAGAGATCACGGGATCTCGGCCCCTTTTTGGGTCCCTTTTGGGAATTGGGAATATGTAACGGGTATGGGAATGTCAGCCCATGAGTTTACCCATGTTTAGGACTATTATTGTAATGTATAAATAGAAGGCTAGGCCATGTAAGAAAGTAGAAGTGCATCTAGGTGATGTTGTGCTAAGTGCAAGTAAGGTTTGTAGATTCTTTGTGCATACCATGAGAGACTTGTAGAGCTAAGTGCAAGTGGTTGTAATAGATTGTGGAAGTCTTTGTGTTGTAACGCAAGGAAGAAGGATCTAGCGAATTGCGTAGATATTTTGTTCTATGTGGAGTAGGGTTTTGAATCTCTGTGCTCGTATCTGATTGAAGAAGCTAATAAGGAAGAAGAGTTGGTGGATGTAACCCCAAGGTGGGGGTGAACCATGTATATGTTGTGTTTCTCTGCTTTGTGTGATGTGTTGGTGTATTTATGTGTTATTTGTTAAGTGCTTGATATACATAGATAGATAGATTTGTTTAAGCTTTGTGCTTATGATGAATCTGAATGCTAAATCTGACATAGGTGAATGTGCTTAGTGCTTGAATTTGCTAGATCTGATCCATTTATTTATGCTAAGTGCTTAAATACATTAGATCAGGGTGAGTGCTGAGATGCTCTGTTTTATCTGTGAAGTAGATATTGGTTAAATCTTGATGAACTGATAGTGCTAAGTGCCCTATTAAGTATTACAATCACAGATCTGTGTCCTAGCTAAGGTTGCAGACACCTGAGTCCTACAACAACCCCTGATTATACCTCGGGTGAGACTTCATCTGCTTCACAGGCATTTCTAAAAGGGCTAGTAGTTAGGGTTTTGTTGGTGCATTGTTGTAGTGTTGAACCCTAGGTCTGCCCCTGTGCCAACAAATTTTTCTATTGTTGGGACTAAAACTGTGATTGTTGGGAACTGAGGAAGAAGAAGCTTTGTGCAAAGATTCGACCTGAAACTAAGAATGTTTCATACATATATATGTTTCCCTAGTGTGCAACATTCTTCTTGAATTGTGAAGCTATGTACCAAGAAAAGAGGTAATATATGCAAGCTTTGTTCTCTGCTAAAGGTAAGAATAGTGAAAAGTTCTATATCTAAAAGATTTGTGCTCTGTAGAAGTAAGACAAGTGGAAAATTTTGTTTCTAAAGCATGGATCTAGGTATGTTTGATAGAGTCTGTCCTAGTTTTAAAACTAGGGTATTGGTAGATGAAATAAGGTTTGATATGAGTAGATCTAATAAGAATAATGAAAGATATGTTATACCTATGCATAGAAAGAATATTTGGACTAACAAGTGGATGCAGGATTCTAGAAATAAATGTTTTCAGGTTAACTACCATGATCCGACCACTTCGTACAGGAAAGGTTGGGAATCATTTAAAATAAAGAGAGGATTAACCCTCTGTTATAGTTGCAGAAAAATAGGACATCTTGCTAAGGAATGCCCTGAGAGAAGACCTAGTTGTCTTTGTTGCAAAGCTATGGACCATGAAGTATTGGATTTCCCTAGAATGATTGTTAAGCTTGAAGAAATGAACATGAGACAAGAAAACCCTAAGGAAGATCCAGAAACTAAGATTATGCCAGAACCCCAGAAAGAATTAGAGAAAGTATTGTTACAAATGACAGAAACCCTGAATGACCATCGACATGTCAGTTTATCAGAGATCTTCAAAGAAAAAGAATGCATGGAAGCAAGAATAGGAGACTTCAACATTGACTATGTTCTAGATGAGGAAACACAGGTGAATGTCATGACATAAAGAACCTGGTAACTTATAGGAAAACCCACTATGACTCCTTCACTAGGAGGAATAGGATTATTTAAAGGAAAGCTGGTAAACCTATGTGGGAAGCTTGCTTAGATACCTATGAATGTCAATGGAACTTCGACAAAAAAATATTTTGAGATCATTAAATTTATTGGGGACAATGCTCCATTTACCATGTTAGTAGGAAGACCTTGGATTGAAAGAGATCAAGCTAGAAGGAAGGAAGAAGAAGAAGTCTTAGAACAAAAGAAGAAAAAGGATCACACACTTGATTGAAGAACAGGAGAACAGATCACATCTATTTAACAACAATGACATAAATGTCGAAGTTCCAAGAACACTAGAGGACCCACAGAAGATTGGAATACCTATTCCAAATAAAGAAGAAGTATTACCCTTGAATCTTAGGAAAGAATCTCAATAGCACGAAGTCACTGTGTCAAAACAAGATAAGAATCAGAATGGAAAAAGGAATACTAAGACGAAGCTCATTGGAAGGAAGGCTAGAAAACTAAGTAAGAAGAGAGCTAAGATTGAAAAGTTGTAGAAGGTTCCAGAGGGAACCTCACAAATGGAAAATTTGAAAAATTGGAGCTTCGTCGGGATATCCAATCAGTGACACATGACACTTTTCCATGGGGAAGAAATATAGTCGTTGGGGACATTATAACCGTTTGGTTGATGCTCCGAACGGGTAGAAAGGCATTTATGGTCAGACAGCTCGCCATTAGACCATTGGAACCGTGTCGTAACGAACATAACATAGTTAACGAAGGCTTCATGCCTGTTGCAAGTGACCCATTGTCAAGTTACCTATTTACCCCGTCGCACCATGCATCGAGAACACTTTTTCTAACCGAGAGTTTGAGCCCGCAGACTAAGTGTTTTTGCATAGTAATCATCGCACTCTTGCCATCTATTTCATTGCAGTGTCTAATTTAATCTTGAACCCGATATCATTAATCCCGAGTGCATATGTCTGAGGAGCTCAACGTAGTCAAAGAATCTGTGACATAAGTACTCCTCGACTTGATGACTAAAAGAGTCATGTCGGAGAGAGGATTATTTGTAGGGGTCCAAGATTCATCCACAAGAAAAGTATAAGCGTCTCCGTCAACTTCTCATGGAGCTGAACCATCCCAACCACCAGATGAAAAGTGAACCAAACCCAGGGATGACTTAGTGAATGCCAAATTGATCCTTACCATATTACCCACCTATACTCAGGGATATCCTTACCATATTACCCACCTATACCATATTACCAAATTGATAGTGCATCCATGAAAACTGCTTCCATATCACTAGAGAAAGGAGGTGATGGAGAAGAGTTAGATGATAAAGAAGTCAAAAAAAAGAAAGGAGATGAGGTTGATCCCCTGAAGAAGAGGAAGGGTTCACCTCTGAAACCTTCTTCCCGAAATAAATCAAAAGCCTCCATGACCAATATGCAGATTGTCCTCACCTCTGACAACTTTGACTTCCTCATAGCAGCCCTGAACGATGATTTGCTAGAAATAGTAGAAAAACAAGAGGACAAACAGGAAGCAATGTATGATAGGATTGAAATCGAACTCTGAGGAGTACAACAGGCACTACAGTCTAGCTGCACAGTCTCCACTAGACTTCTGCCATTGGGAACACCATAGCTGGGAGATGAGCCAACCCAACTCCACTAATTAGCTGATACAGTCGAAGCTCGCTTTCAATGAGCACAAGAGGAAATAGAACAAGCCACCCAGGCTTTGACGCAAGTACAAGGAGTACTTGTAGAACAACTTCGAGCTGCAAAATAGGAAAAGATTTCCCTCCAAGTGAAGTTCGACGAAAAAAAAGCACAGGTACAACAAAGAAAAGAACAATTGCTCGCCGAGCAACTCAAAGTACAGGAAGAAATCAATAGAGCACCTCGCTCTGTGACAGTCGTAGAAATAAAGGCAGAAGATCAAGTTACACAGCAAGTAGAGTGGCTTGAAGAAGTGATCCAACAACTACAACAATGCATCACAGACTTAGAACTATGCGCAGTTCCCAAGACCCCATAGGATGTGAAGGACCAAAGAGAAGCAACTGACAGGAGAGCAGTTGAGAGACTAAAGGCCCTTGCTATGGAATACAAGAAGCTGAGTGATCACAGTGCCCTGACATATGAACGACTCGCTGAGAGTCCAGAATTAAGAACACTGGAGTCATAGCTCCAAGAGGTGAAGTATCAAGCTGAAACGATATAGGCACAGTTGAAGCTCCTTTCCATTGTGGAAAGAATGAAGAGATCTCAAGAGAAATGCACTGCCCCGCAGAAGATTCATGCTATTCAGAACAGATTTATGGAAGTAACTCAGAGACTCCAACCTGTACAAGATAATGCCTACCAGTTGTTCACATAATTTGAAGGCCGAGGAGTAGAACTAGAACAGGTTGTTAATGCAGTTGAACAATGCCTGGAAGGACCTGTGAACAATGCAGTCATCCAAGAGTTTGTTGAACAAGAGGTCATAGCACAACAACAAGTCGAAGTAGCCTGAGCCAAGATTGAGGCTTTTGAGGAAACATTTCCTACATCAAAGTGACTCAGGATGAGTCACAGGTGAGTGTTGGGGGCTTGTTGGCCCTTGACCAAGTTTTGAGAGATCCTTGGTCAAGTTTGACCATTTTGGACTTTGACATCCTGTCGAAGGTAGAGCACAAGACGAAGCAGAGATCATGGGATCTCGACCCCTTTTTGGGTCCTTTTTGGGATTTGGGAATATGTAACAGGTATGGGAATGTCGGCCCATGGGTTTACTCATGTTTAGGCCTATTATTGTAATGTATAAATAGAAGGCTAGGCCATGTAAGAAAGTAGAAGTGCATCTAGGTGATGTTGTGCTAAGTGCAAGTAAGGTTTATAGATGCTTTGTGCATACTGTGAGAGACATGCAGAGCTAAGTGCAAGTGGTTGTAACAGATTGTGGAAGGATTTGTGATATAATGCAAGGAAGAAGGATCTAGTGAGTTACGTAGATCTTATGTCCTATGCGGAGTAGGGTTTTGAAGCTTTGTGCTTGTATCTAATTGAAGAAGCTAATAAAGAAGAAGAGTTGGTGGACGTAGCCCCAGGGTGGGGGTGAACCACGTATATGATGTGTTGCTCTGCTTTGTGTGATGTGTTGGTGTATTTATGTGTTATTTGCTAAGTGCTTGATATAGATATATAGATAGATTTATTTATGCTTTGTACTTATGATGAATCTGGATGCTAGATTTGACATAGGTGAATGTGCTTAGTGCTTGAATCTGCTAGATCTGATCCATTTATTTATGCTAAGTGATTAAATACATTAGATCAGGGTGAATGTTGCGATGCTCTATTTTATATGCGAAGCAGATATTGGTTAAATATTGATGAACTGACAGTGTTAAGTGACCTATTAAGTATTACAATCACATATCTGCATCACAGCTAAGGTTGCAGACACATGAGTCCTACAACCACCCCTGCCTCTACCTCAGGTGAGACTTCATATGCTTCACAGGTGTTGCCGAAAGGGCCGGTAGTTAGGGTTTTGTTGGTGCGTTGTTGTAGCATTGAACCATGGGTTTGCCCCTATGCCAACATGAACCTACATAATAAAATATTTTAGAATAGTATAAGATTTTTTGCAATGATTTGTTCCAATGGAATATCCATGATAGTTTAGATATCATATTAGTATAAGCTATTTTCTTTGGGGAATATGTGGAAAGTTGCAGGATCCAAGAATTAGCTTAAGAAGGAAGTCATAGAACCCTAGACATGGTGGATGATTCGATCCATAAAAACCCTCAAGATGTATCAAAAGAGATATTTGTGAGGTTCAAAGAGAAATTTTCTTATATATCTCATAACATGGTCGTCCTCATGGTGGCTCTAGCGAACAAGTTCAGACCTTTCAAGGTGGTTGGTGGATCTAACTTAGAAGTTGGATGGGATGAAAAACTGGGAGATAGTGAAGACCTAGAAAAGGAGTCAAATAAAGAGCTCGAAAAAGAACAACCAATTTCCAGTGCCATTACTCTTTCGCAATCTCTTTTTAAAATGGAAGCAAAAGTGAACATAAAGCCATACCAAGGTGAGGTAGATGTTATTAATTTAAATAAATGGTTTCAATAGTTAGAAGTTTATTTCAGTGTCCATAATATATATGAAGAGAAAATGAATTCATTTCCCAAATGAAACTAGAAGGACATGCACTAATTTAGTGGGAAAGCCACATGGAGAGACTTAGGCTGGAGGGTGATCCACTAGTAACAAAGTGGGATGTGTTCAAAACCCTCATCAAGTCCTAATTCTACCCTATTGCATATATAGAAGACCAATGAATCCATTGGAATCACTTCAGGTAGAGGTAAGGGTAGAGTGTGAAAGAGTACACCACTAAGTACACGAACATGGCTATTATGTTGGGTATCTCTCCCAAGAACCTAGATGTACTTATCAAGTATCTCGAGGGTCTACACAATAATTTAAAAAATTAAGTGATTCTATTCAAGCCAAGGAACAATGATGAGGCCTATTTGAAAGCACATTACCTAGAGAACATATGCCATAAGAAAGAAAAATCAACTGGTTCTAAGAAAAAATACCACCAAGATTATTGCAAGGAGAGGAAGAAGAAGTGGAAAGGAAAATACAAGAAAATGAAAGCTATTGTACGTCGGTGCAAGTATCCAAACAACCACTACAACCATTGTAATATCGATGGTTACACTAAAGATAAATGTTGGAAGCTACATCCAGAGTATAATTTCCATCAATTTACAGATTTGAATATTTTATTTCTTGCTAAGGGGTAAATTCATGAAGGTGGGTAACACTTCCGTGAGAATCAGATATCCAAAATTACGAAACACCTTGTTTCGACCGAACTAATATTTTTTTCGGTCGAAATTTCTATTTTTTCAGCCGAAATATGTTTCGGTCGAACCTTTGAATGTCAAATCTAATGGTACCGTGACGATGCCCTCAATTTTCGTGTACAATTTTAGTCGGAAGGATTTATTTCATCCGATAACATATTTTTGGCCGAAAGATATCCCGACCGAAAAGATATTTTGGTCGAAAGAATGTTTCGGCCGAAAGAAATTTTTGGCCGAAATAACTTTTCGTCCATAACATTATTTCGACCAAAAAGATGATTATATATTACCCGCACATCATGATTGTTACGGTTTTTCTGAGTTCTTGGTGATAATGTGAGTGATAGTATGAGTGACTATTAGTGTGAGTGTGTTGGCGTGCTTGTGTTGGCACGGTTGTGTTTGCGCATTTGTGTTGGTGCAGTTGATAGTGTGAGTGTTGGCGCGGTTGATAGTGTGAGTGTGAGTGTTGGCTGGCTATGGGCGAATGGATGGACGATCGGGAGGTCGGAGTTGTAGGTCTTGGAGCAGTAGAGCTACAGAGCTGCAGGTCTTTGAGCTGCAGGTAAGTTTTTGTCTCCAATGCAATAATCCCTTTTACTGCTAGATTATGAAATTTTCCTTCGTTCTTCGCTCGATCTTGATAGATTTATCTTTGCAATCTTAATTGTGATAAATTTAGTGCATTAATCCCCTTGCGGGTAGAAAACTGTACTCTTTATATTCACCAAGAAAGAGTCTTCATTTTAGATAGAAAGAAGAATTCACCAACCTAAATAAAATTGGAAGAAAAGGAATGCATCGATGATGAAGAATATGCATTAATATAACACTCAACAAATAGAAAAAAACTTTGAAACATAGGAAGCATATTCACTGTAGTCATTCCCTCAACCTCCAGAATAGATACACCGAAATATGTAACATAAACTTTTCATTGATAGAGAAACTGATAAAAGACGTCAATATTTCATGTCAAATCCTCATTTACAAAGCTAGAAGAAAGAACAATTTTAAAATATATAAAATATCACGTACAACAGATAGAAATAAAACTTGAAACAAGGGGAAAATGTCCACTGCAATTATTCCCACAACTAAAATATGTTATAGTACTTTGCACTATAACAAAAAGACACAAGCAATGAATATTTCATGTCAATGTCTCATTTATAGAACGATAATAAATAACAAATTTAAATCCAAATGTCTAACTCCAATGCCATGAACTGAGATACCAATTACGATTTCTCCAAAATTCAAGCTAACTTCCATTTTCAACAAATACAGGCTTAAAAGTATGAAGACTCAGAAATAGAAAAAAATTAATGATACCCAAGAAAACTGATAAGAACACAATGGAAAGATCATAGCAGAAATGCAATTTGAACTTGCATCTTCATTCAATAAAGTAAAAAATGCAATTTGAACTTGCATCTTCATTCAAGAAAGTAAAAAATGCAATTTGAACTTGCATCTTCGTTTAGAAATTCAAACGTTTCAACAACTCTTGCGAACTTGACCTAGGATAATCTTCCTAAGTTTTTTTGTGCACCCTTTCACAGTGATATCATAGATGCACTTACCCAAATTTGAACACACAACCATCGTTCTTCATATTCTAAAATATACAGTTATCCACATTTGACAGCCCCAATTTTGGTTGTATATTTTTGTATTTACGATAAAAAAAATTCTTATATAAAATGTATCCAAAGTCTGTTCACTTCTAATTCATACAGTCCCAATTTTGACTGCATATTTTATGTCCAACACTGTCGATGCACTAACTCAGCAGGTTGACTAGTCCAACACTATCCATTTTGATGAAAATATTTGAAATGCATGGCTATTGTTGTTTCTTATTTAGAATGAAGAAATATACAAAGGAGAAAATCATTGTGGTGTTCTCCAATCTCACAAATTTAAGGTCTCTGCTAAGGCAACATTTAGGATGAGATGCAAAAAGAAAGCAGAAGACAAGTACTTAGGTTCAAAACAAAGCAGAAGACAATTAAAACATCTACCACCAAGCATAGAGAACCAACTTGTTCCCTGAAATTGTGTGATAATGATTTAAATATTGAGTTAGTAATTTTACAATTTTATATTGATATTGTATTATTTGTATTGGATGGATTTTCATATTTTATTTTCTTGTTATTGGAAACATAATATAGAACTAAATAATTATTACATGGTGAAATTGAAATCAATTATGTGGTGCAATGTTTAATAAATTTTGATAAATGTTAAAATAGGTTTTTATTTTGTTTTTCTTTGTTGCAATATAATACAAAAGTAGAATATTATTACATGGTGAAATTGACACCAATCTTGTGGTGCAATGTTTACTAAATTCTTATAAATGTTAGAATAGATTTTTACTATATTATTTTGGAACTGTTGTTTATAGTCAATGTTCAATTATGGTTTATAACATTTTTTATCTGAAATTTATTTATTTTTATTTGGAAATTATGATTTAAAATAAAATTTATATTTGGGTTAATTAAAGATTTAGCTCTCTCTCTCTCTCTCTCTCTCTCTCTCT
>JASDQU010736986.1:276223-291120 GCA_032191745.1 Picea mariana | reverse complement strand
CATATGTGTGTGTGTGTGTGAGCTAGCTCACACATAATATATGCTCAAGGCCCTTTCCATGTATGGGGACATGCTTGAACTCGGGCCTGTCCCTTTACATGGACAAGGCCATATTCGACCCTATTCCTTAGCTTAGTAAAGGATATGTGTTACATTATGAGCATTACAAACTAATACATGGTTACAATAAATGTATATACATATTAATGGTAATCATTCTAATCAGTTGCTTGTTTATTTGATAGTTATGATCATACCTGTTATATTGAGTTCATGTTAGTAAGGGCTATGTTCTCTTGTTCAACTTAACCAATCTCTTACCTATGATATGATTAAGCTTCACATTTTATGTTCTTATTGAAACCCATAGCTATCTGTGATTTATTTTAATAAGTTGTACACACCATTTACGTAGTTTCCCTAATAAAGGAAATATAACTTAAATCAATACTAATACTGATAATAATCAAAGCATGTAAGCTATCGTAATAACAACTTGATATCAACTAATATGAAACAAACCATGTATATCTATATGCTCTCTTGTTGTAATTCAAAGTAGGAGCTGCAGTGTGACTTATAATTCTATGTTAGTATTACTGCAATTGACCTTTATTCTAGTGAACTCAGTAACATATAGCACATAATAGGAGTCAATTTGGCAAGTATATGCGATAGACATTAACTAATCCCATTACAACGAACATGATTATATTTATTATGGTGTAGATACTAGTAATACCAGACCTGAAGAGATGTCTAAGATTTACTGGTGAATATGGTAACATATGAACAAGGGGAATCGATATGCATACTCTGATACAGGGTGGTAGAGATAATAGCCATAGTGTTCCATGAAGATCATACAAATATTAGTGGCTGATACCTTAGACTCAGACTCTACACTCTTAACTATATTGTAATATTCACATAGCTTATATGGGTAAAATATGAAGCTGATTACATTGCTTTATCTCTCTCTTAATTAGAGTAAGTAAAACCCATATGTATTGGATAAGAGTATACCCTTTGTAAGACCCTTCTTAATGATGCTAATAGTGTAGTTATAGTGTTTCTTATAGTAATTGTTCTATTTACACTATTCAATACGAGTAAAGTATAAGGAATCCCATAATATATGATAGTTATAACATGTGGAATTGATATAGAAGAGTATTGGTCACTATGCTCATATAACTAGGATCGATAGTAATAAAGTGTGACCATGATTGTGCTTATATTCTGAAATATGATAGGTCTCTTCTTATGTTAGCTTATGAGCTTTAACTATCCTATGCCTAATCTGATTCCATTGTAATTCCTTGAATCATTTGTATTACTTGGAGCTAAATTGGGAATCACTCCTAGTTATAGTGTACATACTAGTGAACATATGTTAATCATAGACTACCTGAATCATAGAAGCATTACCATTAGTTAATATAGATCCATATTACATATATATGCAATGGTATACATCTTAGCATATGCGTTATTACTAATATAACATGACATATAATGTATCTAAGCTAGGCATCACTCCTAGTTATAATGTACATACTAGTGAACATACAATAATCATAGACTACCTAAATCATAGAAGCATTACCAATGGTTAATACAGATCCATTTTTCATATATAGGCAATGGTATACATCTTATCATACATGTTATTACTAATATATCATGACATATACCATATATAAGCTTTTAGTAATATATGTGATTACAATACCATATTTAAGATGAGTTACAATTCCATGTATTCTCCCTATAAGTGTATGTTTCCCATTAATTACATCGTAGTGATTAGTGTATTAACTAGTCTAACAAACTCAATATCATGGAAACTATTATCTCATAATGTTGTCTAGAGTCATATGTGTTCATTGTTGGTACCTAGGTCTGTAATTTTTCCTTGACCCTCTCCTTTTCACAAGCCAAATCTTAAGGTTTTCCCTCTTTCGGCTTGTAAATCATTCTCTGCTTGCCCTTGTTCATTTGTGCGTCCTGGTTTTCCTTGAATATCTTACTTGAGAGAAACCTCGGCCCCAATCCCCTCTATTTTTCTCCGAGGAAGAGCACTCGCCTCCTGTGTTTCAGTCACAGGCCTCCCTGTTTTCCCAATCCCACAACAAAATTGTCCAGGTCCTTGTTCACACAGGCTGCATCCTTGAGCATGAAGTGCAGCTTTCAGAACAGTTTATTTCGGACTTGAATCGCAAGCAGCAGGCGAGTCCATTTTGTGACGGTGGGGATCCCCTGTGAAGATTGGATTAGTAGCCCCCAGGTATTCAGAGTCTCAAAATTGCATGAAGTATAGTGCAATAAAAAGAGCCAAAGTCCTGAAGCGATCATGAGCCATTGATCTTAAAGGGGATAGGTGGCAACTGATCCAAGTGTTCGGGGAAATGAGCTTCCCAAGTTTCAAAGTGAGAAGCACATAAAACTTCTAGAGATTCGAAGCCCAAACTCTCGAAGCAATCGTGGACCATTGATCTCAAAATTAGCAGGGAGTCGTTGATATTAGCAGCAATGCCTCCTGAAGGCTCGAAGTCCCAAAGTCTTGAAGGGATCTTAGCTTTCGATCTCAGGAGAGCCACGCATCATCAGATCCATAGCTCTGGGTAAAAGCAGTTGAAGGTAGAGGAGGTTTGAGATTTTATTTTCCTAGAGTCCGGAGACCCAAAGTAATTATTGGTTGTTCGATTCAAGAATACATGCATCATCATATTGCTAGCTCCGGGTAAAAGCACATAGAAGAGCCAAAGGAAAAGGAGCTAGTGCCTAAGCCCCAGAGAACCAAGTTTGTGGCATCTGTCTAGCGCTGACACATGGCACTCATTTCAACCATTTTAGACATGATTTATGCATGTTTTCAAGTGACACATGTGACCTCTCTGTCTACAACATATCAACATGGTGATGTCAGACCTCCACATCAGATCATCCTTCGAGAGCTGTTATTGTTCAGTGCCAAAAGTAGCGCCCCATCCCAAAGCACACTTTTGGTAGATCCTAAATTTGGTGGGCGATTAAGCTTGGTAGTGGCGCTAAATCTAGCGGGTGCGCTTAGATCGCATATCAGGACCAGACCTATGGCCACAATCCTTTGCAGGGACGCAACATGCTCAGGCGATATTTTTCTTGAGCAGTCCTGCAATGGAAACCATGGTATGAAAAAAATTCTACGTGGTGAAATGTGATGGATTGCGGGCCCAAAAGCGGTATGAATCCAAACCTCTTTTGATGACCCTGCAATCTCATGGTTATATGGCATCATATCCGAGAGAAACACGTAGCCACCCCCTGAGAATTAGGTCTCATTCAATATCTAAGGAGGCAGTTAATGAAAATATAGTCGGTGGTTGAAACCTCCGCTCACTCCATAAATGGAAGGCATGGAGGGTCCGACCGTGGGGACTGAACTGTTATCCCATGGTACCCCTGTGGAAATATTTCCTTGCAAAAACCATGTTGATCTGAGTTTGTGTTTGAAAGAGGAATGCACGTTCAGTATGATAGAAGAAGTCACTGAAGCAAAGCTTTGATTGTAGTGGCCAAGTCACACTCCTCGTAGTGGTGAATTGTTCTGAGTATAAATAATTAGTTTTGATATTTTGTTAATGTCATCAACTGGTTGAGCAAACCTCCCTATTTTGTAATGTTTTGATGCCAGAACTGTTCTATGGTTATGTATTGGATTTGAGACTTTCAGATTAATAGAATTCAGCCTCTTTTCATCTCTTTGTAAAAATTGTGCTAAAATGCTCGGGCATGGAGGATCCAGTCGAGGGTTGTTATGTTGTTGTAATGTAGGTTTGATTGCAGCAGTATCATGACCAGTTTTAGTCAGCTTCCTTGTGATCATTTCCCCTCTTACACTGAATGGCTCAGGCATGGAGGATCTAGTCGAGTTGTTGTAGCTGGATGGTGATGTAGGTTTGATCATTGTTCTATTGTGACTATGTTTTTTGGACATATTTCAACGCCTAAAGCTTGAGCTTAAGAGTGATCTTGAGTCTACGTTTTTATTCTCCAAGTTGCTTGAAGGCCTGATGCCCATAGCATTCTTGTCCACCTTTATTAATAAGTATTCCCTCTACTCACACTTAAACTCAATTCACTGACTAAAGTTATTTGTGGCCCTCACTTCCCTATGCATTTCCTGCCTAGTTATGTGTTGAACATCATTCATATATTGATTTTTTTCCATTGACCTCCACTCATGTAAAACCAACATCCACCAAAAAATCTAATGGGTACTGGGATTATCCTCCCACAATTTGAGGGTGACTTTCAGTGCTAACATTCATGGAGATGTTGTTGGGGAATGAATTGAAGACATTTCCCTGGGATAGAATGACAAAGAAGTTCTGATTCTGAAGGTGCATCAGATATCAGTACCATTGAAGATTGCAACTTTCACCTGGCAACTCCATTGTTTTAGTTGTGGCTCCTAAAAGAAGACAAACAAGGTCTACTTTATAGTTGCCTCTAGCTACACCCGAAGTTGACCTAGAGAAGATTATCAAGAAAGGAAATCTTTCTTGAGAAGGCTTTTAGTCGATCTCCCGTATTGAAAATTTCCCTAGGAGAACAACAACGATCAAATCTGGTCTTTGATGATGAACACATACTAGACACTTTCAGATTGCATATCATTCACCTGGTGACTCCATGTTTAAATAATCCAGTGGTGACTCCATAGTTTTAAGAAGTCATATTTTTAGATGGAAGCCATTTTGGCTTGAAGGTTTGTTCCTTTCAATTTCTCTGTTGTTCTTGTTTTTCCAAATGTTGTTCCTACTATTGATGAGTGAGGGGATGTTTTTCCCATATTTAGAGAATGTAAAGATGACAACACTGCCGAGCATCTCCGTGAGTTTCATGAACTCATGCATCAGTGGGAGATACATCATGAGGATGTATTATTGAAGATGTTCATGTACTCATTAGCGGGAGATGCTCGTGAGTGGTATCACTCCTTGCCCCCTGCTAGCATCTCCTCCCTGGAATAGTTTCATGTAGCTTTCAATGCTCACTATCAAAGGTATTATTCCTCTGAGTTAATCTGTCATAATTGTTGTGAGGAGTATAGAGATGGTGTTCGGGACATAGTTAGTTCTTGTGAAATCCATAAGGATGAGGGACATCCCCCGAAGGAGATGATGGAGCTGATAAGATCACTTTCTACAAGAATAGAGGAATTGAAGGAAGATTTTTCTCGTCGCTCTTACGAAGAAAATACAAAGGATATTTCGGTCATGGAATCAGATGCTCTTAGCATCCCTGCTTAATATGAATAAGTGATGTTGGATACTAAACAAGAACAAATGATTGTTGATGGATATCCCAGCGAAGACGACGAAGATCAGAGCCTCTCCATGGTTCCTGTTTATGGTGATTGTGAATCTGATCCTGGGGAAAGCCATGAAGGAGAAAAGGGGTAGCCACATCTCTCAGCTATCTTGGCTCTGAGATTTTCCCCTTTCAATTTCTCAGCCATAGCTGGTTATCCACATCCAGTGCAGGATAGAGATGAATGGGATGACTATCTTCTGAGATTCATAGGAAGCAATCATGACAATCCTCGTAAGCACTTATTAAAATTTCATGTATGCATGCTCGAGAATGGATTCTTTCATGAGGATGTCTAGATCAAGATGTTTAGATTTTATTTAGAGGAAGATGCTCTTTATTGGTGTCTATCTCTCCCTGCTGCTTGTATCCATTCTTTGGAGGATTTTCACGATGTTTTTAATTTGTATTACGAGAAGATTTACCCATCTCATCTTATTTTTGATGAATTTTGAAAAAAGTTGTCACTCCACATTCTGCAAATGATAGATTGTTCCTCGTGTGATGATCCCTATAAAGATCTAATTGAGAGAGAAAGCGAGGATAAAAATAAAAGAGTATTGTGCTCACCTACCCCTGAAGAGTATTCAGAAGCAGAAAGCATAGGCTACCAATATTCTTATGAAACCGAAAGATCCTACCAAGAGCAACATAATAGAGAGAAAGAGTCATCCATGGATACACATGAAGAGACTTATTTCTCTCAGCTAGTTGATGTTTTCAGAGAAGACAAAGGAAAAATGGAGGAACTAGAGGTGCAGTTCATCTCTTGTCTTAAACTTGTAAATGAGAAAATATCACCTTGGATCAGCCGACCCGCATAATTCCTCTACCCACCTATACACTTTGAGAACATCGAACAATGGGTGAGAAATAATGAAGTACATGAGGTAATTTATTACCAGTCGATCTTTCCTTATTATAAATTTTGTGACCCTGTGGGGTTGTATATGGAGCTGTGTTTTCCAAAAGAATTGGAGCCTGCAAAATTATTCATATTATCGTCATTTGGAAGTATTTCCAGTTTTCCCATACATGTTTTCTTTGTGTTGTCACACTTCCCTTACCTTTTGTGGATTATTTACAGAAAAGAGAATAATTTTATTACCGAGCAATCTGGGTGGCTATCGTGGAAGTTTTCTTTCACCTAGTACTTTGTAAAAATCAATTAGTCTAGGAGTGTACATAAATAAGTTCCTTCTGGAGCCCGTATGTTCATTTTTGTTTTTAGTAGAGTAGTGTACATATTTCCCTCTTTTCTTTGGCGAAATTTTTGAACTAGACTCCATAGCCCAACAACTAAGGCATTGAAACTACGCGTTCTTGGCAGCTCGTAGGGAGCATGCCATCCCCCGTGGAGCCAAATTTTATCACAATATTTTTTCTGGAGTCGTATGTATTCATTGATGGTACCTAGGTATGTAATTTTTCCCTATCCCTCTCCTTTTCATAGGCCAAATCTTAATTTTTTCCCTCTTTCAGCTTGTAAATCATTCTCTTCTTGCCCTTGTTCATTTGTGTGTCCTGGTTTTCCTTGAATATCTTACCTAAGAGAAACCTTGTCCCCAAGCCCCTCTGTTTTTCTTTGAGGACGAGCACTCACCTCCTCTGTTTCAGTCACTAGTCTCCCTGTTTTCCCAAGCCCACAAAAAAATTGTCCAGGTCCTTGTTCACACAGGCCGCAGCCTTGAGCATGAAGCTCAGCTTTCAGAATAGTTTATTTCGGACTTGAATCACAAGCAGCAGGAGAATCCATTTTGCGATGGTGGGGATCCCCTGTGAAGATTGGATTAGCAGCCCCCGGGTATTCAGAGTTTCAGAATTGCATGAAGTATAGCGCAATAAAAAGAGCCAAAGTCCTGAAGTGATCATGAGCTATTGATCTTAAAGGGGACATGTGGCAGTTAATCCAAGTGTTCGGGGAAATGAGCTTCAGGAGTTTCGAAGTGAGAAGTGTATAAAACTTCCAGAGAGCCAAATTTTGAAATCTCGAAGCAACCATGGACCATTGATCTCAAAATCAGTAGGGACTCATTGATCTTAGCGGTAGTGCCCCCCAAAGGCCCTAAGTCCTGGACTCCTAAAGGAATTTCAACCGTCGATCTCAAGAGGGCCATGCATCATCAGATCCATAGCTCCAGGTAAAAAAAGTTGAAGGCAGAGGAGGTTTGAGATTTTATTTTCCTGGATTCTAGAGACCCGAAGTAATTCTCGGTCATTCGATTCAAGAAGACAAGCATCATCAGATCGCCAGCTCCAAGTAAAATTACATAGAAGAGATAAAGGAAAAGGAGATAGCGCCCAAGCCCTGGAGCACCAAGTTCGTGGAATCCATCTAGAATTGACACATGACACTCATTTCAAGTGTTTTAGACATGCTTTCTTCTTGTTTTCGTGTGACACATGTCACCTCTCCATCCGCGACATATCAACATGATGATGTCAAGCCTCCACATCAGATCATCCTATGAGAGCTGTTATTGTTCAGCACGAAAAGTAGCACCCCATCCCAAGGAACATTTTTGGAAGATCCTAAAGTTGGTGGGCAATTAAGATTGGTAGTGGCACTAAATCTAGTGAGTGCACTTAGATCACAGATAAGGACCAAACCTACAACCACAGTCCATTGCGTGGACGCAACATGCTCGAGCGATATTTTTCTTGAGTGGTCCTGCAATGGAAACCATGGTATGGAGAAAATTCTACATGGTGAAATGTGATGGATTGCAGGCCCAAAAGCGGTATGAATCCAAACTGCTTTTGACGGCCCCGCAATCTCATGTTTATATGGAATCCTATCCGAGAGAAACACGTAGCCTCCCACTGAGCATTAGGTCTCATTCAATACCTGAGGAGGAATTTAATGAAAATAGAGCTGGTGATTGAAACCTCGACTCACTCTATAAATGGAAGGCATGGAGGGTCCAACCGTGGGGACTGGACCGTCAGCCCGTGGTACCCATGTGGATAGATTTCCCTACAAAAACCATGTTGATCTGAGCTCGCGTCTGACAGAGGTATGCACGTTCAGTCTGACAGAAGAAATCACCGACGCAAAGATTTGATTGTAGTGACCAGGTCACACTCTTGGTAGTGGCGAATTGTTCTGAGTATAAATAATTAGTTTTGATATTTTGTTAAGGTCGTCAACTGGTTGAGCAAAGCTCCCTATTTTGTAATGTTTTGATGCCAAAACTGTTCTTTGGTTATGTACCGGATTTGAGACTTTCAGATTAATAGAAGTCATCGTCTTTTCATCTCTTTGTAAAAACTGTGCTAAAACACTTGGGTATGGAGGATCCAGTCAAGGTTTGTTATGTTGTTGTAATGTAGGTTTGATTGCAACAATATCTTGACCAGTTTTAGTCAGCTTCATTGTGATATTTTCCCCTCTTACACTGAATGGCTTGGGCATGGAGGATCCAGTCGAGTTGTTGTAGTTGCATGGTGATGTAGGTTTGATCATTGTTTTTTTGTGACTGTGTTGTTTGGACATATTTCAATGTTTGAAGCTTGAGCTTAAGAGTGATATTGAGTCTGAGTTTTTCTTCTCCAAGATGCTTGAAGGCTTGATGCCCATAGTAGTCTTTTCCACCTTTCTTACTAAGTCTTCCCTCTGCTCACACTTAAAATCAACTCATTGACTTAAGTTAGTTGTGGCCCTCACTTCCCTGTGCATTTATTGCCCATTTCTGTGTTGAACATCAATCATATATTGAGTTTTGTCCATTGACCTCCACTCATATAAAACCAACATCCACCAAAAACTCTGATGGGTACTGGGCTTATCCTCTTGCAATCTGAGGGTGACTTCTAGTGCTAACAAAAACAATAGGGATAAAGTAAGTGTACAGAAACATGAATCAAACTTGTTGTAATCATACCAACTAATTGTATAGGGTTGAACATGATGAAGTAATGAACTAATATGATATGAGACCACAACAAGCCCTCTATGAGACCTCAAACATTATCTTTGGTGATCTATTACCCTTTATATTTACACTAATATGGCATAGTTACTAGTTGAAGATGGTGATATATTACCCTTTGTATTTACACAAGCATTGGAATCACATACAAGTGTAATACATGTGTTGATACTTAGTGCCATTTATTTCTAGTGATATCCCATGCAGTTAATAAGAGATCAGATTAATATCAAAATACACATTGATTATGGTAAATTGGTATCATGATATCACCTTGTTGAACCTTAAGCTAAGTTGTTTTTGTTTTACTGATATCATAGTAATGGAATGGCTCTATTCCCCTTGTATTACAGGTTAATCTATTGCCTTTAGTTCTTATTATATACTGCACTTTGTATTTAACAATCATGTCATTTTATTCATGACCCTATGTTATAGCTCATACAACAACCTTTAACTATAACTAAACAAATAGGGCAGAGGTTAGTAGTATCCTTATTCAATGGACTTACTTCCTTATAATGATCATTGTTATAGTCCCAGGATGAGATTCACAGTATGGAATGTTATGGAATTAATGGGAAGAAATATCACTGGCTACTACATAATGCTAGATTCAAACCAATGTAATCAGTAGTTCATACTCAGATACATTACTCATATCAGGAAGTTGTACTCATAGTTAGTTTTGTACTAATTTCCATATTCAAGTAATGGCAATCAATGGTAATAAGCTAATCTAATCCACAATCAATGGTAACAAACTAAGCTAATCCGAAATCAATCATGAAGGCGAAGAAGACATGTAGGAGGACACACCGGAATAACCTGACTCATATGATGGCAAGGAAATGGACCTTGGGGATCTCTACCAACAACACAAATTGAATTCAATCATTGAGCAATAGGCTCAGATTCTGAAGGACTCATTGTTTCATAATAAAATTCTTAGCAACCCAACAACAAAAACAAAAGGTATGTTATTTATTCCTTCTACAAGAATTAAATCCTCTTCCTCTGCTCAACCTAAAAAACCTAAAGAAAAATAAAAAGAGGTAGGCAAAGAAAAAAACAACTTCTTAAATATCCGGGAGAGTTTCTTGTTAACTCAGGCTGCCTTACCTTGATGAAAGACAAGTTCCTACCCAACCCCCCACATTCCTCATGAAAGTCATCTCTTGGAATATCAAAGGCCTTAATGGTAAAACCATGCATGGGCTTCTCAGTCAAAAAATCCTTCAGGAAAATCCATTTATAGTAATGATACAAGAAACTAAATGCCTCTGAGTCCTTCTTCAAACCCTTTCCTCTTACATCTAGCAGGGACCCCAAGCTATGACCTTATATGCACACGAAGTAGTAGGAGGTCTTTGCCTTATCTATAACCCTTCTAAAATAACTTTGTCCAACTTATTTACCACCAAGCGCTTCCTCATAACTCCCTTCCATCTTGTATGGTCCTATAAAACTCGCATTCTCACTAATTGTTATGGCCCCAACTCTATCCTTGACAAGCTTCATTTTCTTGATTCCCACCTTCACTCCAATTTTATCCCATGGGATTTAGTAGAATACTCCCACCTTCACTCCAATTTTATCCCATATCTAAATATAACCTTCCTCACCTTCATCCCAAAGGAAGAAAAGGTGGAAAACCCCAACAAATTTTGCCTAATTTCCCTCTATAACATGGTCTACATAATCATCACTAAAGTCATCATCATTCGACTAAAATTTATTCTTCCCTCTCTAATTTCTATAAAACAAACCAACTATATGGAGGGGATGCAAATATTGGATTGGGTTATCCTTTCCGCATGGTCATCCACTCTCTAAAAAATTCCAAAACCCTCAGTGTGCTCTTAAAATTGGATATGTCTAAATCCCTCGACAAGCTGAGTTGGCAAGACATTCATCATACCCTTTGCACCATTGGCTTCTCCTCTTCCTAGATCAAATTATTACTTTCCCTTACCTTCCATTCTTACTTTCCAATCCTGGTCAACTACTCCCCTTCTTCTACTTTCTCCCCCTCCAGCAGTGTCAGGTAGAGCGATCCCCTCTCGACCTTCATCTTCATCTTGATGGATGAACGTCCTGGCAGAGCCATCAAAACGATTGTGGTAAAAAATAAAATGAAGTATTTTGTTTTGATGATGAGGATAATCCCACATCCCATAAAAAAAAAAATTGATGGCACTATGCTCATGGCTCAGTCTACAGCCAGAGAATCCAAGGCTATTCAACAGGTCCTTTCATATTTGATGGAATCGTCAAGTACTACTATCAATATCTCAAATATCAGTTTTTTTTCTTTCACACTACCTCTATTGTACATGCTCACATCTACAATATCCTTGGATTCCAAATGAGCTCTCTTCCATAAAAAAATATTGATTCATTCTCATTGAAAACAGACGGAGAAATTCATCATGGGAGGACCTTCTCTACCGAATGAACAAGAAATTGTCTAATTGGTCCTTCAGAGTGCTCAATACATCATGACAACTGGTCCTTATCAATTATATCCTTCAATCCATTCCTCTTTACTTGTTTTCATCCATGGTTTCTTCAAAAGCGATCCTGAAAGTTGTCTGAAACCTCATAAGATCCTTTTTGTGGGGTGGAACTTGCAAAGAAAATAATTGGGATTTAGTCACTTGGACACGCTCAGTCTCCATAACCTCAAACAAGGACTCATTCTCAAATATCTAGATGTCCCCAGCTCATTCTATGAAGCTAAAACATGGTGTCATTGACTGACATCAAATAATACTCTATGGGCCCTCCTTTGGTGCAAAAAGTACTACCCTCTCATAGAGCCTCAGGACCTGATCATACTTTCATGAAATATTTCAAGCTCCTTAATATGGAAAGATATTATCCACACTCATTGTTTTTGGGAAGTCAAGGATGGAACCAATGCTTTATTTTTGGATGAAACATGGAAACAACTTCTTCCTTTCTACCACAATATGGAAATTATTTCGAATGGACGTGAGTATAATTTTCAACTTCTTATTCTATTTGGCCCCGACCACAGCTTTATGCTGCATCTTAGCTAGCAAATGTTTGATTGGATGCAAACCCAAGTAATTTGGCACTGTATCATAAATTAATGATGTCATTGATTTAAAATTTAACTAGATGACATATTTCTTCCATCCAACCAAACACGACGTAAAGTTAATCATTGATTTTCATGGACTGTGCTCCATACCCATTGGATGAATGAAATCTGTTTGCCCATATAGAGAACCATTATTTTGTTACAAGACTTCAACCTATGTACTCTTCATATATTATGTGTTTCCATCATAGTAAGTGCTTATCATGTTGTGACTTTGCCTTGCCACTTGTACTTTTGGAGCATTTCATCAACTTATGTCCTAATATGTGCTCGTCTAAATATTGTTTCCATTTTTGGTGGATTTACCAAGGTATTTGTGCTAATAGTAAGAAACCAAAATATATTTGATATGGGCATGCGTAGTGGAGTTATGCATCACCCTATTATCATTGTTTCTAACATAAAGAACATTTCTATTAATTTTGTCTTATTTGTTTTTTTCTTTCTTCATAATTTTTGTTGGTCAATGTTGGAGATATTAATTTGTACTTGTCTTGTGCTTAAATTTTCATGAATTTCCAAAGGATAGATATTGAAGCGATATGCTGAGATAGGAGTCTCCAAACATTCCTCTCAAACTCTCTAGGCTATCCCAAGAAGGAAGAAGAGGAACCCATTCTTTGACTGAGACTCTGAGTGACCAACGACAATCTCGTCAGAGGAGGTTATCAAATGATTATGTGAATAGATCAACTCGAGAATGTGCTCAAGAAAGTGATATGGATGCAACCTTCTTAGATAGGTTGCGCATTGATACTCCTACACCTGAGAATGTAGGGAATACATCAAGAAAAGAAAATATTTTTGGCAATTTTATTTGATTTTGTTTATTTTTGTTGTATTTTTGTGTATTTAAATTTATGTCAAGTTAAATGTTGTAATTACTTTCAAATGTGGGTGTAGATAATGAGTTTAGAGCGAGGGAAGACAATGAAAGAGAGAGTGGGTTTCACAAAGATTCTAATGTTGGTGAAGAGGGTGAAGGTGTACTTAGGAGGTGACATTATAAAAAAACAAAAGATTACATGACTACATCCACCTATCCTTTAAATGTTGGTGATGAGCTTCCCTGGAAAGGGATTACTGAAGCAATGACCCTTGAGTGATGCTCAGGCATTAAAAGTAGGTTGAAAAATTATTTGAGGATCATGGATATCCCTCGAGAGAGTAAACAAAGATTGCAGATTGTTTTGCATTCATTGAAAAACTTTATGGACACATATCAAAAGATGGGGCCAACCACTGACAATTTTATTGATTTGATGAGGCAGCGAAAGTTAGAGGTGATGGGCCTTGAAAAATGGGACGTAGTAAAAAATAAAGTTTCAAAAGAAAATGCAATTTCGATGTTCAATTTCAAAGATGGGACAGATAAAGATGTTGAAGGTGCAATATTTTAAGCACCTTGACATAGAAAGACATCTGTATAACAGATTTTTGGTAGAATATGGGAAATTTTCGTGGAACGATGAGGTTCCACATTATTTTGCTAGACACTTTTATGCATATTTTTTCATGGACATGCACATGATTATACTAGTCTATCATCTTATTATTATGGGGATGGTAAATGATGGACATATGATCGAAAAGTGGAATATCGAAATGCGACATTGTAGAGGCCTCCATGACCTTTAGTATCTCGTCCAACATGGGAATTTGCTTCACATTCATAGTTACAAGCTTCATCAGAGGTTGGAAAAGAGGCTATGAATGCAATAGGGGAAAATTTGGAATCAAGTTTTTATGGTGTTGATGTTGGTTTGAACCGTCAGCGAGCAGAAGCCAATTCTCAGGCCATTTTTGTTTATAAAACAGATGCAGAGTTAGATACCATGTCAGTAGAATATCTTAGGGAGTATACAAAAACTTTCCGTGATGGTTAGAAGGAGGTCATTCAAAATTATGAACCAAACAACAGATTGGTATGTGTTCTAGTTAGTAAAGTTTTGACGCATTTTAGGATAGTTTACTTCTAGTTCTAGATCTAGATACATATCATTTTATCTATAGAAATAATTGAGTTGTTATTGTCATTAATTACAGTTTGGAGATATGTTAAATGAATCTTTAGTAAATAGGGGACTTGATTCCACAAGTTTAAATTTGGATGGGTTGAATCAGGTATGTGCTTTCTAATATCCATAGATGAGCACTTTAGTTGTCCAATCTCCAATCTTTTGAATAAGATCAACAACATGGCATTTATAATTTTGTATAAATGTGAACACATTGAATCCTAGATTTAGTTAGTTGTGTTGTTCACAAATCTCTATTCAATCTCCTACTACTTGGACAGGCTTGTCTCAATTCTCATTGGGAGAGTTTGAAGAGGGTGGGAGTTCACATGTATCATTGCATGTTGAAAACAAATTTAGTTATATATTAAAATTGAAAATTGTCATTTAAATTATTATTTTAAAAGAATAATGTCTTAAAAAACATTTAATTTATTGAATCATAGGTTGGCACAT
>JASDQU010736986.1:221459-258333 GCA_032191745.1 Picea mariana | reverse complement strand
GTGGGAGACTAAGGGCCTCTAAGGAATAAGGACCTTACCTTATTGCGCATTCCTTAGAATCATCGTGAGTGACTGTCATGGTCTACCCTCACAACATTGTGGGTCTTATCGAATTAGGTAATTGTTAACCTATAGTTCGAGCCACGACGAGAGTGCTAGTAGGCTGTGGCAGGGCTAATTCCACACCTCTCCCTCAATGTCTCTAGTTGTTGTGCGTGACCCCTTTACTCCAAATGTGAGCCTGGTCAGCAAGATATCATCAACCTGCATCCATCAACGAATCATGTTAGTAATAACAATCAACATCATAATATATGTACATATGTGACATAAACAACATTCAAACCCTAACAGTCCACTCCCTGACTCGATCTAGAGTCCAAGGGGTTTCATCGATGCCTCGACATTCTCAACGTCCAAAGTCCTGCACACTCAGGAGAACCCAATCAATAGCACCTGTCGATGTAAATATAGAAAAAATAACATATCATTAGATCCACAATATTTCATAATCATAATCAAAACAACCAATAGTATAATGATTCGGATCACTTGCACGCAAGTGTCCTCAAAGAATAAGTCTGCTCAGTGTGCGCAAGAGAGGGATGTTACAATATATCTGAGCTAGCTCACATATATGTATATCTGAGCTAGCTCACACATATAGTATATGTGAGCTAGATCACACATAGTGTATGTGAGCTAGCTCACACATATAGTATATGTAATATAGCTCACACATATAATTTCAAAGAGAATTTGATTATATGTAATATGAATACATCCCAAAGATGAAATATTTAAACGGTTTTTGAAGAATGACTTAATATATGTGTAGATTTGTGTTTTCTTCTTGTAGATGAAAGATTATATGAGAACATCTATTCCACCACAGAAAGAGGAGATAAGTATTTTCTGGAAGAATGGTTTTTAAAATGGAGATTTGTGAACTTTCATAGATATAAATAATTTCTTGGAAGAATGGCTTAATATGGAGATTTATGAGTCCTTTAATTTGAAAGGGCATTATGAAATTTGATTATATGACCACTGTAGAAGAGGAGAGAAGTATTTTACTACTGAGGATATTAGTATTTTACAGTTGAGTAAATACGATCAAATAAGATCACCTGGAATGAGAATTTCACCTCAAGGATTTGGGATTTTATCCACAAGGAGATAAGTATTTCATTGGAATAATTACTTAATATGGAAATTTGTGAACTTCCTGCATACACAATTTTATATTTATTTTCATATTATTATCTAAATCTGAACACAAAAATTTCTTACCAAGAACACAATTTTTCTATTTAATATTTTTCAATATTTTAGATAAGATTTTACAAATTGTTTAAATAATGTATGCTTAATGTTGAGAGTAACTATTTTGGAAGTTTTGGAACTTTGTGATGGAAATTTGGTTTAAAAAAAGTGTCAAAAAAATGTAATAAAAAGAGAGGGAAAATCTTAAATCTGTTTAACCCTGGTTGGGTATGTTATTATTCCTTATTGTTTATTTAATATTTAATTAAAGTATTGTTGGCAGACATTTTGCATTTTCATCTTTTCCTTACAAGCTGCCCATAGAAGGGTTTTGAACCCTCAATACTCGTCGCAATTCTTTAAACAAAACGACACTATTATTGTTTGCTTTCGCACACCTGCTTTTCATTTTCATTTTCACTATTGCAAGCGTGAAAACCTTGAGTTGGAAATCATTTTGATAGCGTTAAAATCATCACTAGATTATTAAGAATACTCTTGTTCATGTGGTCATTTCACCTCTAACTCAATAATGGTCATACAGTTGGCAAGACACCAAACCTTTATTCACTTTGCATTTTTGTTGATATGGTTTCAATTTATAAATTCATCATGCAATGAATTTTGGTGTCTTTGATTAAATCCTTGGTACAATGGCTTCATACAACGCATTAATTTTATGATTAAATCTTTGGTGCAATATTCGACATGTCGTTTTGTTTTTAATCATACACATACTATTGTTGATTTAACATACGGACCAATTGTTGGTTATGAACACTATGGTTTTCAAATAGTTAGTTGATATTGGGTCAAAATTTTTTGGTTATGTATGTTATGGCTTTCGATGGGTATATGAATAATCCATTTGATATTTGGTGTACAAAGCTTTGGATTGTGATGTGAATGATTTGAATTACCAAGGCATCGTCGATTGTACATGTCAAAATGAATGTTTTGCATGGTTTCAATTCATTCCACCACCCTCTCACGCATAGGCATTAACACCTGCCTTGCATCTCGGGCTACCTCTACTTGTTTTGAGAAAACTGTGGGAGTTGGTCCTGTGTCTACCCTGTCCAACCCCCTCATCGTTTACCCTGCTGACTGTGTGTTCTCTCCTATGGCTCCTGTAGTGTGCATAGAACCCAATGGCATCCAAACGCTGTTGTTATTTGATAACAGTCGTGAGGACCTGAAGAGTAATGGCTGGTTAGATTTCATTAAAAAATTTGAGGGTTTCAACCTCGTGGTCGCTCAATAGTTTTCCCTCACATTCGATGGATGCAGGGCCAAAGTTGGAGACATCCAACTCAAATTGAACGAAGAATTCCTCAGCTCAGCCATGGGTTTTCCAGCTAAAGGGCAGAGGTGGTTTAAGAATTCGAAGGTGGATGAAGTGCCATGGCCGCTCCTTTTTACCTCAAGCAAAGTTATCAGTTGTGATAAATCTATGCCAGTCATGGCCCTTAAGTCTAGGTGGCATGATTTATTGGCCATTATTAAGCAATTTGTTACTTGCGAAGGTAGATATGGTTTAGTGTTTCTTTACCATCTCCGACTGCTTATGAATTTCATAGATTTCCCTTTGAATATGCCTCACTACCTCCTACGCAGCCTGTATAAAATGGCTAAACGATTTAAGAGGGAAAAGGATGAATCCAAACTCTTCCATCACTGTTTGATTAAAATCGTTATTGTTCATCAGTTGAGGTCGAGTGGTGACTGTTGGGAAGTTTTCTTATTGAGGAATGGCTTTGCAATTCCTGAATGTGGTCAAGTGGACAAGACTGTGGTCACCGAAACCCTTGTCGGGCCTGTCGTGCCACCTCCTACACTCTTACCTGTTGTCGAACCTTTGACCTACCCCAACGATGATCCCCCTGACACCATGCCTGACTCATGTTTAAAAGACAATGCTAAGACTGTTAAGAGGCCTGCAAGAAAAAAGGGCAAGGGTAATACAGATGTCAACAACAAAGGTAAGAAGGTTGCACGCTGGGTATCTAAGTGTGCTCGTAACAAGCCCAAACAAAACACAGGCCATAAGCCTATTGTTTTGAGTGAAGATTCGGATTCTGAGATTGAGCAATTTTTGACCGAGGAGTACCCATACTCACACGGCCTCTGTTCTGTTGAACCCTATGACTATGTATCCAACCTCCCACAGTGCCTTAAGGCTGACCCTAACTTCCCCGGGATCAAATTTGAGAGTGGAACCCCTGGTAATTTAAAATATTCCTCACCTATAGTGACTCAACCCGATCAATCATAGTGCATTGAATGCAACTCTTGGCTCAAACGATACTATACAGATGTCCCTCTGTTGCAATCCTAAATTAATTCCTTGGAGGACCAGGTGACTATGTTGTCTAAGGAAAATGATAGACTGCAAGCTAACGATAAGAGACAAAAGACCATAGGCTCTATCGTGTTCAAAAATGTTGAGGCAGCCACTGCCATTGTTAATTCAAAGTTAGACTGACTGAATCGTATCTCTACAGCCAACGTATGATATTTCAACAATGTTTTTAGAACGATTATGTTTATTTTGAATTAGTAAGAATGATTTCTTTTTGAATTAGCATAATTGATTTGGTTTGTTTTGAATTGGCATAAACGATTATGTTTGCGTTGAATTAGTACAAAAGATTTGTTTGATAAATCCAACATAGTTCTGTTTTGATTGGATTGATTCAATACTATTTCGTTTGGTTTGTTTTAGCATAAACGATTTGGTTTGTTTTAGCAAGAATGATTTATTTGTTTTGAATTAGTAATAAAGGATCTGTTTGATTGGCCGTATACATTTCTGTTACCATTTGGATTAATTTAAAACGATTTTGTTTGTAAATATGACCAGCTACAAAATCGTGAGATTCTGTAGCTAGTCATAAAATTTGGATTTTTGTTGATTTTACAACTAAACACTATCTAAAATTGTTTATTCTTGTCCCTCTACAGGTACACACGAATTTCAATGGGAATTGGATCTGCTGTGGCAGTTTAGAACATGCTTTTTGTTACATAGTTTTGGTTTAGGTTGTTAGTCTTAGTTAGAAATAGAGATTTGGGAGATTGTTCCCATATCTTTTGCAAACAGTTTTGATGATTTCCATAGGGAATGTTTCACCCTGTGGTCTTTATATAGTTATTATTTTTTGTAAACAACCCATCACTGTTGGGAGAACAAAGACTATGGACTGATGATTTATACAGACTCGAATGAAAGTGGATTCGTTGTACGTCTTTAGCTTCAATTTATCTTACTTTTGTTCAAGTTTTTGTGCATTTTAATTTGCAATCAAATTATTGACTACTTTAGATATCAAGATTTGTTACAAGTTGATGCGTTATGATTCAATGTATTGTCCATGTTTGATGTATCTCATTTTACTTACAGCAATTACCCTGTTTTAATTTAATGAATAGAAGGTTAATCTTCTTGGTTAAATGAGCAATTATGCACAAATCTTCGCACTGGGATTTATCTAAATGTGATGATCTGTGAAATATAAAATTGTTGTTGTTATATCTCTTGTTTGTTCTGTCATTCATATTCAAGAGCGTCGCTGCTTCCTGTTTCCGAGAAGCTTGTTGGAAAATTTGATGTGGGTTTCCCCCATCAAACAGTTGAATCGAGTATTATGCACAAGACAAATAGGAAGCGCTACTTCAGATCAGTTTGTTATTTGCAATTTAATAGTTAACTAATTTGAGAATTCTATGTAGTTTAGATAGATATATATTACAGATTGTTATCTTCATTGCTTAGTTAGGTAGCTGTTGATTTATTTCTTTTTCATAAAAGTTATAAAAATCCAAAAATAATAGCTACGCTATCATAAGACAATTTACAAATGATTTTGCAAATTTCGATCAAAAATTGTATTTTGTAAATGTTGTATATATAATCAAGATTTAATTGCATCGATAGCTGAACATTTAATAAGTAGAATTATTGTTTTATAATATTAGTTAGTAAACTGTATATATATGTTTTAGATTTGTATATAGTTTGTTGTAGCTGCTTTTCTCACTTAGATTAGTTTCTTTAGCTTAGTTTTTCTTTCGTTTTCCTAGGACTTAGATTGGCCAACGTAGCCGCTAAACCCGTCAGAGTGGATTATTCCAAACGTCTTGGGTTATTTAGACAACCCCGGACCAGATCCACTCCTCCATTTGACGAGTGGTCAATTTCACCCGTCAACAAATGGCGCTAGAAGGAGGGCCTGAAATTTATTAATGGCACGAGGCGGGCGTAAGACTCCTCCACCACCTAACCACTCACCTATAGTGACAAGAATTCATTCAAACGACAACATCATCCCTCAAATATCAACCACATCAAACGACGATCTATGGATCACAGTTGAACCAGTAACCCCAAATCCTACAGGTGGTGATGTACAGGAGATTGTCCGACAATCTCTCATAAGAACACATAGTGCCTTCGCCCGTTTAAGGCAACCAAATCGACCTTTGGACCAACCATTAGATTTCTCTGATATAAGAGAAAAACTTGGAGGCCCTAACCTCACTTTAAACCCTACAGATCCAATCCTCACTCCTACTGCAGGAGGATCTGGAATACCACCCTCACCACCTCCATCATCCCCTTCTTCTTCTGGAAAAGACTCTTCTGACGAAGGCAGTTCCTATTCCCAACCTTCCACACTGCCTACACCAATGGACAACCAGAAAAATCTTGCAAGACATTGGCTCAACCAAGATGTAGTAGCTGTACCCGGGCCTCAGCATCCATTACCCAAGCATCCGGAGAAGTGGATCCCCAAGTTTGACCCTGACTCTAAACAGATCATTGAAGATCACATTAAAAAGTTTATGTTAGCCATTAGACTCCATAATGTCGAACACAAAGACGTAGTCTATAGATTGTTCCCCTATACTTTCGAGGGTAATGCCTCTACCTGGTATTTTGCCCAGTATCCCCATACCATCGTGTCATGGGATAAGTTCGAATCCTTCTTTCTTAAGAAGTTTGGGGAGGATAAGTCCCCAGAAGTTCTAGTCATGGAGCTTTCTAGTCTAAGAATGAACCCCAAAGAGGAAATAAAAGACTTTAACCAGAGATTCTTAACACTAAAAAACCGAATCCCTACATATTCGATGCCTGCTGAGAATCTTATCATAGCATACTATACTAAAGACTTGCATCAAAGTATAGTCATTTGGATAAAGCGATCTAAGAAAGCCACGTTGTTAGAGGCCAATCAGATTGAGAAAGACATCCACAGTTTAAAATACACTACTAGCAACGAAACAAAGACTATTTCATCTTCCAAAAAGAAAATTGAAATCCTCCCTAGACCTACTCAAAATAAAACACCACCTAAAAGCTCGGATTTAAAAAACTTAACAAAAGTCGTTCAAAAAATGTCGAATCAAGTTATAGATTTGAAAAGGACAGCCGAAGAAGCTTCTTTGAGCAAAGGGCCTTACAAACCCCCGTTTAGGAGGCTTTTTACCACCAACCAATCTAATCCAAATACCGAGGGCCTGAATCTAGAAAGCCTGCAATTCGCCATTCAAACAATTCTAGAAGCCCAGGATAACTTGATGCCCCCTGAGATCCCTGAGGAAGTAGTTGAACAAGAGACAGCTAAAGAAGAAGAATCTTCTCCGAATGTTTTTGGACACTTCTCAGATAGCATTTTTCAAGCTAATTTTGAGACAGTACATCCCTACAATATTAGGAGTAAGACAACAAACAAACCTTCTTCTGAAAACACTACGACTTTGCCCCAAAAATAGTCTAAACCAGCTGAGACTAAACAGAATCATGCAAACCCTAACTTAGATTATGATTTATTTGAAGATCTAAAAAAGTTAAGGGCTAACATTTATGTTTATGAATTATTAAAATTTTCGTTTCTGCTACAAAAAATGTTGCAAAATATTGCAGAGAATAGAAAAAACGGTAAACCAAGAGGTAACAAAGTTGTTCAGAATAACCCAAAAGTTCCTCAGAAGGCTTCTGCTAAGAACAATTCTGATCCTCATGATAAAGGAAGCCTTCCTGTAAATAATGTAAAAAATCTAGATAAATTAGCTTTAGAGGCTGCGAGTAAAAAGCCACAAGCTTCCACCATTAGTACTCGCAGAAATGTACCTCCATTTTTGTTAACTTTCGAAATCTTTAATAGAAACGTGCACAATTGTATGGTAGATTCAGGAGCGTCATCCAATGTGATGCCGTGGTCTGTATGTCAGAAGATTAATGTTGAATTTGAACCATCCACTTTAAAAATCATCCAACTTGATCGAACTAGTGTTAAAGTTATATTCGAATTAAGGAATGTGCTTATAAGATTATCGTCTAACCCTAAAGTTCATCAAGTGATTGATATTATTTTTGTGGATATTCTAGAAGTTTATGGTTTGTTTCTAAGAAGAGATTGGTCGGAGCAGCTACACGTCTATTTCGCGACGGATTGGTCTCACCTATGGCTGCCTGAGAACGGCAAACCCAACAAGATCAAGGTAAATCCTGAACGCTGCCTAAAGCTCACAGTCACAGATTTAAATGATCCTAATGAACTATTTTCACCTTCTGCCAATTCACCCAAAATACAAGTGATGGATACCTTTTTCAGCAATTTCATGGCCGTGACTTTAGCTATCACTAACCCGAAACAACAGTCCGAGATTGTGGCATATATGCAACCAACAGTTTCTACACAATGGTCTCATGCACCCGATAAAAATCAAATATGATCTCTTTACTTTGACGGGTCAAAGTCCAAAGAAGGAGATGGTGTGGGCTGCGTTATTATTGATCCAGTAGGTAAGAGATTCTATCCGCATCTTAAAAGCTACCAATCTGAGGTATGGAATTTAATGAATAAGTTTTCTGCTTTCAACGTAAATTCTATTCCTAGATTGAATAATTTTGAAGCTGATTTATTAGCTAACGTAGATTCCAAACTCTTTCCTACAGAAGGATTTTCCTCGAATGCATTCTCCGTCGAAATTTTGTTCAGGCCATCCGTTCCCGACAACATCATGAAATGGAGAGTCTTCGACGACGATCAACAAATTATCAGTTTCCTGCATATGGAAGAAACTTTCCAAGGTGCGGTGATCGACGAATGCACTCATGACAACAATCTATGTGATTTCACGGTAATACCAGATCCGAGATCTCCTGAATCTTCATCAGACATGGTAAATTTTATCCCTAAATCTGTAGTTAGATTAGAAAAATTTTACGATCTTCAAGACAAATTCAAAAAATCGGTCAACTATAAAACAAATAGTTCCTCTTTATCATATGAAAAAATAAACTTGGGAACTAATGATAATCCACAGTGCATTAATTTAGGGGTGGGGTGTTCTGAACAAGAGAAAGCCACCTTTATTAAATTGTTTAAAGAATTCAAAGATGTTTTTGCATGGACATATGATGACCTTAAAAATTTTGACCCTAACATCATACAACACGTCATTCCTATGAAACCTCAAACCTTGTCGTTTCAACAAAAGTTAAGAAAAATTCACCCTAAGCTCGAACCAGCCGTAAAAAAAGAATTAAATAAACTCCTGAATGCTAAGATAATTTTTCCAGTTAGGCACACGCAATGGGTTTCTAACCTTGTCCCTGTCCAGAAAAAGAGTGGTGAAATCCGACTATGCGTCAATTTCTGAAACCTTAATCGAGCGTCTGATAAAGACAACTACCCTGTCCCACCCATGGAACAGATCCTTCAATAGGTATTTGGTTTTGAAAAACTATCCTTATTGTATGGTTTTTTAGGGTACAGCCAAGTCCTGATGTCTCCTCCAGACCAACTTAAAACTACCTTCCGCACTCTGTGGAGCACCTACACTTATAGGAAAATGCCCTTTAGATTCATTAATGCTGGTGCCACTTTCCAGAGAGCGATGGACATCGCTTTCCGAGGCTTAATCAATCAATTCATTGTAGTTTACTTAGATGATGTTACTTTATTTTCAAAAAAAAAAACCAGATCATCTAGCTCATTTAAGAGTCGTTCTACAGTGATGTCATAAATACGACATTTCCTTGAATCCTAAAAAATCTATCTTCACAGTAGAACAAGGTAAGCTCTTAGGATTTATTGTGTCAATCAAAGGGATGATTATCGACCCTGAAAGGACTCAAGTCATCTCGAAACTTCCCCCTCCCTCATCCAAAAATTTTATGCATTGTTTCTTAGGCCAGATAAATTTTGTTAGGAGATTCGTCCCCAGTTTTTCAGAAATGGTAAGACCTTTACAGAATTTAATTAAGAAAGACGTGCAATACCATTGGGGACCCTTAGAAAATCAATCTTTTAATTCAATAAAAAATTCCATAATAGACGCTCCTTCTCTCATGAGCCCTGACTTTTCGCAAGACTTCACACTCTACGCATTTGCTTCTGACCGCTCCTATGTTGTTGTCCTAACTCAAAAGAACATTGAAAACAATGAAGTCCCAATTGCCTTTATGAGCTCCGCTTTCAAAGGCGCGGAACTTAATTACCCAGTAGTATATAAACAAGCCTACGTTTTTTTTAAAGCAGCAAATCACTTCCACTCTTATCTTTTGAAATCTAGGACAAAAATTATTGTCCCTTACCCAACTGTCAGGAATCTGTTAGTGCAGAAAGAACTAGGCGAAAAGAGAGTGAACTGGGTTACCTCCTTACAAGAGTATGACATAGAAATCACCCCAGCACAAATAGTGAGAGGCCAAGGGTTATGCAAGTTAGTCGCTGACTCAGCAGAAGGACATCAAGAAGAAAATGATATGTCAAACCCAGGATAGCACAATCAAAATTCAATCTGTTGTGCACAAAACTCTACCAGTCCCTGGTATAACGATATAAAATTATGTCTTGAACATGGGTCAGCCCCCCGTCACCTGAATCTCACTAAAATAAGAGAGTTAAGATTAAAATCTGCCTCCTTTCAGTTGATTAATGGTATTTTGTTTCGTCAAAATCTTGATGGAGTACTAATGCGTTGTCTTGAGAAAGATGAAGCAGAAAAGGTCTTACTAGAATTGCACGTAGGAGAAGCTGGTGGGAATTTTGGTGGGGATACCACTGCCCATAAATTTCTAAGAGCAGGTTATTACTGGCCTACACTATTTAGAGATGCTCATTCCTTGTGTCGCAAGTGTATTATTTGTCAAAAAGCATCCGGGCGGATACAGAAACTAGCCTTTCCTTTGCAGCCTGTTTCAGTAGACTCCCCTTTTCAGCAGTGGGGTCTTGATATTATAGGTCCAATCAATCCTCCATCCTCACAACAGCATAAGTTTATCATAAAAGCCACAGATTACTTCACCAGGTGGTCTGAAGCTGCCGCATTAAGAGCTGTAAATACCATTCAGGTAATTTTTTTTTTAAATTCGAATATTATTACTCGTTTTGGTATCCCTGAATGTTTGGTATTCGATAACGCTTCTTATTTTTCGTCTCTTGAGATGAGTGAGTTCTCTCTAGAAAAGGAAATTAAATTGAAGTATTCTGCCAGCTACTACCCCCAAGGCAATGTATTGGTAGAATCAACAAATAAGAATCTGATTAAAATCATCAAGAGAACGGTATCTGAAAATCACAAAAATTGGCATAATGCACTGTTAAACACAATCTGGGTTGATAGAGTAACACCGAAAACTGTTGTAGGTAACTCTCCCTTCTTTCTCGTCTATGGCAGAGAAGATATTCTTCTACCACATATTCTTCTTCCCTCACTACAGCTATCATAGAAAATACAAGAAGAAAATTGCCCTCCTTTGGAGAATCGAATTAACGTTTTAATAAAACTAGAAGAGGTAAGGGCTCAAGCAAAACGTAAGTTGGATCAACATCAACTAGTGGTCAAAAGCTGGTTTGATTCCAACTCTGCCTCTGATAGGAACTTCGAAGTAGGTGACCTTGTCCTAAAATGGGACAAAACAAACAAGGGAAAGGGAGAGAATATGAAGTTTCAGAACTTATGGCTAGGACCATTTTTAATTGCTAAGAAATTGGGTCCCAACTCTTTCCGATTACAAAGTCTGGAGGGACAGCCAGACACCTATCCGGTGAATGGCCAAGCTCTGAAAAGATATTTCGCTTGATGACAACCCTGTGTATACTGTGTAAATATTTTTCTTTTGTTGTTTTGGTTTTGATTTTTCCCTTACGCTTATCAGTTTTTTCCCTTTGGAAATACACATACCTACGTTATGAACTGTTCAGACAAAGAAAACAAAAAATTATTTCTCTGAAATGACTACTGAAAAACTGTCTAAACATCAATTATAATATACTTATGAAATTTACAGCCATGTTGAGGGAAGACTGTTGTTTGAAAGAAGTTTATTGATTTCAATCTGTAAGTGAAGCCTGTCACGATCATCCATTATCTTCTTACACTGTCCCTGTTCCTTAAGGGAATAAATCAGAAGATGTCTCCCTTCTTTCGAAGGTCGGTTTTGTAAACAAACCATCTTTGAATCTTAATGAAGGACAATTTAAAAAAATTCTTTCAAGGTCTGTAAAAATATGTCTAAAATATCATAATTTTCAGTGTCACCCTGCTCAATTATATATCTTTAAAAACTAAACAAATCATAAAAGAGACGTGGGACGTGCTTGTAAACCCGCCGGGATACTGAACAGGTCTGCTGGCAGCGGGTAAATGCATGCATGACGCCAAGACAACTTCGCCGAGGTACTGAACAGGCCCGCTGGCAGCGAAGCAATGTCAGGTATATGAAAATTTGCAAATATGGAATCTCTTGACCTTAAAATGTCCTTTATTCTGATATGGAACTTCTTAGCAGGATACAGATATCAGAGTGGGTTAAATGGAAACCTTGTCAAGGATATGGATGCCTACTGGCAGCAGTGGCTTTGTCAACAGTATTGGAGATTTATCTTTAATATCATGACTCGCTTGTCTTAAGACTATTATCAATTTTCATCTTTTAAGCACAGCTGGAATTCTTTGATTAATGATGATGTTTAAACAATTTTCTGGTTGTTTTTGAGTTAGAATTATTCTCATTATCATAATCTGGATTTGTTCTTATGGCAGAGATAACTGCTTTTACCAGTGTGTCACCATTGTTGGCAGACATTTTGCATTTTTATCTTTTCCTTACAAGATGCCCACACAAGGGTTTTGAACCCTCAATACTCGTCGCAATTCTTTAAACAAAACGACACTATTATTATTCGCTTTCGCACACCTGCCCTTAATTTTCATTTTCACGATTGCAAGCATGAAAACCTTGAGTTGGAAGTCATTTTGATAGCGTTAAAATTATCACTAGATTATTAAGAATACTCTTGTTCATGTGGTCATTTCACCTCTAACTCAATAATGGTCATACAGTTGGCAAGACACCAAACCTTTATTCACTTTGCATTTTTGTTGATATGGTTTCAATTTATAAATTCATCATGCAATGAATTTTGGTGTCTTTGATTAAATCCTTGGTACAATGGTTTCATACAATGCATTAATTTTATGATTAAATCTTTGGTGCAATATTCGACATGTCGTTTTGTTTTTAATCATACACATACTATTGTTGATTTAACATACGGACCAATTGTTGGTTATGAACACTATGGTTTTCAAATAGTTATTTGATATTGGGTCAAAAAATTTTGGTTATGTATGTTATGGCTTTCGATGGGTATATGAATAATCCATTTGATATTTGGTGGACAAAGCTTTGGATTGTGATGTGAATGATTTGAATTACCAAGGCATCGTTGATTGTACATGTCAAAATGAATGTTTTTCATGGTTTCAATTCATTCCACCACCATCGCACGCATGGGCATTAACACCTTCCTTGCATCTCGGGCTACCTCTGCTTGTTTTGAGAAAACTGTGGGAGTTGGTCCTCTGTCTACCCTGTCCAACCCCCTCACCGTTTACCCTATTGACTGTGTGTTCTCTCATATGGCTTATGTAGTGCACATAGAACCCAATGGCGTCCAAACGCTATTGTTATTTGATAACGCTCGTGAGGACCTAGAGAGTAATGGCTAGTTAGTTTTCATTCAAAAATTTGAGGGTTTCAACCTCGCGGTCGCTCAACAGTTTTCCCTCACATTCGATGGATGCAGGGCCAAAGTTGGAGACATCCAACTCGAATTGAACGAAGAATTCCTCAGCTCAGCCATGGGTTTGCCAGCTAAAGGGCAGAGGTGGTTTAAGAATTCGAAGGTGGATGAAGTGCCATGGCCGCTCCTTTTTACCTCAAGAAAAGTTATCAGTTGTGATAAAGGTATGCCAGTCACGGACCTTAAGTCTATGTGGCATGATTTATTGGCCATTATTAAGCAATTTGTTACTTGCGAAGGTAGATATGGTTTAGTGTTTCTTTACCATCTCCGGCTGCTTATGAATTTCATAGATTTCCCTTTGAATATGCCTCACTACCTCCTACGCAGTCTATATAAAATGGATAAACGATTTAAGAGGGAAAAGGCTGACTCCAACCTCTTCCATCACTGTTTGATTAAAATCGTTATTGTTCATCAGTTGAGGTCGAGTGGTGACTGTTGGGAAGTTTTCTTATTGAGGAATGGCTTTGCAATTCCTGAATGTGGTCAAGTGGACAAGACTGTGGTCACCAAAACCCTTGTCGAGCCTATCGTGCCACCTCCTACACTCTTACCTGTTGTCGAACCTTCAACCTACCCCAACGATGATCCCCCCGACACCATGCTTGACTCATGTTTAAAAGACAATGCTAAGACTGTTAAGAGGCCTGCAAGGAAAAAGGGCAAGGGTAATACAGATGTCAACATCAAAGGTAAGAAGGTTGCACGCTGGGTATCTAAGTGTGCTCGTAACAAGCCCAAACAAAACACAGACCAGAAGCCTATTGTTTTGAGTGAAGATTTAGATTCTGATATTGAGCGATTTTTGACCGAGGAGTACCCATACTCACATGGACTATGTTCTATTGAACCCTATGACTACGTATCCAACCTCCCACCGTGCCTTAAGGTTGACCCTAACTTCCCTGGGATCAAGTTTGACAGTGGAACCCCTGGTAATTTAAAATATTCCTCACCTGTAGTGACTCGGCCCGATCAATCACAGTGCACTGAATGCAACTCTTGGTTCAAACGATACTATACAGATGTCCCTCTATTGCAATCCTGAATTAAGTCCTTGGAGGACCAGGTGACTGTGTTGTATAAGGAAAATGATAGACTACAAGCTAACAATAAGAGACAAAAGACCACAGGCTCTATCGTGTTCAAAAATGTTGAGGCAGCCACTGCCATTGTTAATTCAAAGTTAGCCTGACCGAATCGTATCTCTACAGCCAAGGTATGATATTTCAACAATGTTTTTAGAATGATTCTGTTTATTTTGAATTAGCAAGAATGATTTCTTTTTGAATTAACATAATCGATTTGGTTTGTTTTGAATTGGCATAAACGATTATGTTTGCGTTGAATTAGTACAAAATATTTGTTTGATAAATCCAACATAGTTCTGTTTTGATTAGATTGATTCAATACGATTTCGTTTGGTTTGTTTTAGCATAAACGATTTGGTTTGTTTTAGCAAGAATGATTTATTTGTTTTGAATTAGTAATAAAGGATCTGTTTGATTGACTGTATACATTTATGTTACCATTTGGATTAATTTAAAACGATTTTGTTTGTAAATATGACCAGCTACAGAATCGTGAGATTCTGTAGCTAGTCATAAAATTTGGATTTTTGTTGATTTTACAACTAAACACTATCTAAAATTGTTTATTCTTGTCCCTCTACAGGTACACACAAATTTCAATGGGGATTGGATCTGCTGCACGTCAGTTTAGAACATGTTTTTTATTCCATAGTTTTGGTTTAGGTTGTTAGTCTTAGTTAGAAATAGAGATTTGGGAGATTGTTCCCATATCTTTTGCAAACAGTTTTGATGATTTCCACTGGGAATGTTTCACCCTGTGGCCTTTATATACTTATTATTTTTTGTAAACAACCCATCACTGTTGGGAGAACAGAGTCTATGGACTGATGATTTATACAGACTCGAATGGATGTGGATTTGTTGTACGACTTTAGCTTCAATTTATCTTACTTTTGTTCAAGTTTCTGTGCATTTTAATTTGCAATCAAATTATTGACTACTTTAGATATCAAGATTTGTTACAAGTTGATGCGTTATGATTCAATGTATTGTCCATGTTTGATGTATCTCATTTTACTTACAGCAATTACCCTGTTTTAATTTAATGAATAGAAGGTTAATCTTCTTGGTTAAATGAGCAGTTATGCACAAATCTTCGCACTGGGATTTATCTAAATGTGATGATCTGTGAAATATAAAATTGTTGTTGTTATATTGCTTGTTTGTTCTGTCATTTGTATTCAAGAGTGTCGCTGCTTCCTGTTTACGAGAATCTTGTTGGAAAATTTGATGCGGGTTTCCCCCATCAAACAGTTGAATCAAGTACTATGCACAAGACAAATAGGAAGCGCTACTTCAGGTCAGTTTGTTATTTGCAATTTAATAGTTAATTAATTTGAGAATTCTCTGTAGTTTAGATAGATATATAGTACAGATTGTGATCTTCATTGCTTAGTTAGGTAGATGTTGTTTTATTTCTTTTTCATAAAAGTTATAAAAATCCAAAAATAATAGCTTCGCTGTCATAAGAAAATTTACAAATGATTTTGCAAATTTCAATCAAAATTTGTATTTTGTAAATGTTGTATATATAATCAAGATTTAATTGCATCGATAGCTGAACATTTAATAAGTAGAATTATTGTTTTATAATATTAGTTAGTAAACTGTATATATATGTTTTAGATTTGTATATAGTTTGTTGTAGCTTCTTTTTTCACTTAAATTAGTTTCTTTAGCTTAGTTTTTCTTTCGTTTTCCTAGGACTTAGATCGGCCAACGGAGCCGCTAAACCCGTCGGAGTGGATTATTCCAAATGGCTTGGGTTATTTAGACAACCTCGGACTGGATCCACTCCTCCAGTTGACGAGCGGTCAATTTCGCTCGTCAACAAGTATATATGCTAATATGTGTAATTTTTTTTATTATTATTGTTTTTTATTGTTACATATGTCTAAATTATATTTGGTGGAAAATATGTTTACATTATATTTGGTGGAAATGAGTATGTTGGAGGATGAGACTTAACTCTTTTGGTATGTATGTCAATTTTTCTTTAATAAGAACTTGCTTATTTATCTAAAATGGTACATGTGTACATTTTATTTTAAACTTGTACATATATTTTATTATAAATTTTTAATTTTTGAATTTTGTTTTCTTTTGCATGTTTGAATTGCTGGTATGAAGTGATCTATCTTAAAGCGATGGCTCAGAGTCCAAAATTTTGGATTTAAATGTCTTAGTTTTTGTTATCATCCTAAAATGGATATGAAACTTATGTATTTGACGATGTAACTATTCAAACTTTGATTTTATATATATATGGAATTCAAAATTTGAATTTATTGTCTCATATTTGATTTATCAAAAGGTTAATTTATGTTTTACGATACTGTGTTGAAATTAAAAATGTTTTATTTCATTTTATTTATAAACATTATTGTATAAACACCATTGTACTATGTGAAGTAGAGCTAATTCTGCGTGGAGTTGATTGTGTAGTGATGGGAGATCTGGGTAGTTATCAAATTATAGTTTCTAACTTATAGTTTAAGTTTTGTTTTATTTGGAAATATGGTTGAAAATAGTCAAAACAAGTCATCAAATTTTATAGCATCTTATGAAATTTCACAATGAAATATTCAAGAAAATGTGAAATAAAAATTATAGTTTCTCACTTATGATTTAAATTTTGTTTGATTTGGAAATATGGTTGAAAATAGTCAAAACAAGTCATCAAATTTTATAGTTTCTTATGAAATTTCACAATGAAATATTCAAGAAAATGTGAAATAAAAATTATAGTTTCTCACTTATAATTTAAATCTTGTTTGAATTGGAAATATGGTTGAAAATAGTCAAAACAAATCATCAAATTGTATAGTTTCTTATTAAATTTCACAATGAAATGACAGTCCAACACTAAACTGGTTACATTAGTCTTTGATTTCTTTTCGAGATTTCAATATATTTATTCAAGAAAATGTGAAATAAAAATGTGTACTTTGTAATAAAAATTGAAATAAAACATGATTTAGAATGTAAAATTAAAATATACTTTAATATAAGTAAGCAATTTTCATTAATATTTATATTGATATAAATTTTTATGTATTGAAAATGGTAGAAAATGGTTGATCTAGAAAGTATCAATCATCTGCACATTGGAAGTATTAGAATCTATTTTAATATGTAAAATTAAAATATACTTTAATATAAGTAAACGATTTTCATTAAACTTTATATTGATATAAATTGTTTTTGTAAGGGTAGAAAATGGTTGATCGAAATTATCAATCATCTCCACATTGGAAGTATTCACTAATGCCATTAATTTGACCCCTACAATTAATTCAATTAAAATTATGAAAATCTAAATGCAACAAACCAAGCTTTAGTAGATGACCTCTTATTTTTTATTTTTTGTTATCAGGCCACAAAATCAAATTCATTTTCAACTTAAGTTTTTTCAATCAAACTCAATGAAAACTATGTTTAATGTGTAAAATATAAGTAACTTGTTAACTGTTCATCATACACTTTTTTATTTCAATTTGCTTCAAGATATTGATATCTAAATGCAGAAATTTAACAATTTAATATAATATCAACACTTTTGGAATCAAAATTCACAATTTCATAATTAAAATTGATGCTTTTTAAGATGACTTTAAAATTTTTAATTGGGATGATAATCATACATGTACTACCTTGAATTTTTTAATTAGGATTTTAATCATACACTTTAAGATGTCTTTAAAGTTTTTCTAAGCCATCAATAGTCCCTTATAATGACATGGAAATGGGTCCTAGTTTTGATATGAAGTTATCATCTTCATATGAAAAAACATTGAACAATCAAATTGCAAATAATGAACGCAAATCCTATATGTAGTAAATTGGTTACATGCATTAAAGGATTTGTGTATACAATTTGAATAATTTGTAGGATTAAAGTATAATCATCCAAAGTATATGTCAATTTAGGTTCCCTGGATACAATCTATAGGTTCTTCCCTGAAATTGTAAATAAGGTTTGGTAAACTTTATAATTCATCAAAAATACAACTTTTCTTAATTAAATGGACCATGACTGTAAACTAAACTGTAAATGATTCTAGAATCCTATATATTCATAAATACGTGTACTCTCAATGCAAAATATAAAATTCTGGAATGTACATGTGACTTGTTTAAAGAAATCATAATGGTATTCCATCTTCAATTATTCGTTCATGATCGGCTTAGGACATTTTCCATTTTCTAATTTTTTTTTTATTGAACTTCTATTAACTTTATGCGTGTTGCACATACCAAATGGCTATATTAACAACTTATGGCATCTGACTCATAGTCTTGAAAGTGAACATGAGTATCCGTTTGATGAGTTTCTTGAAAAAAAAATCATTTCGATACAATGGATCCTCTTTCATATATAAAATCTTTATCATCAAAATCTTCTAATAACCTCATTTTCAATGTTGTCTAAAGGTGCAACCATGACAAAGACATCTTCTGCAAATAATTGGATATATTGGACAACACATAGTTCGTGTTAGATTATCACACAAGTACATCTACAAGTTATTTGAAAAAAATTAAACATAAAAATTACCTTCTCTAACAAGATCAACTATCGCCATCAACTGACACTATAGTTTCATTTGATTCCATCTCCTCTGAGATTGCAAGTGGAATTTTCTCTTTTATATTAAGTTTGGTATGTCTCCAAGATTTAACATATTCTACATTTTCATTTTCGCAAATCTCTATGGATTATGTGTCCTCTATGCAAACTGAATAAAAACAAGACTCATTTCTTCTATCAAATGCAAACACATTTTGATAGCATTTTGTTTTAACTGAATGCATTTTTCATGTCCCATGTATTGCATCGGCTTCATATGGAATTGATCTATTTACATCTTGGATTCCAACATACCAAAAAAACCTGGACAAGACAAGAACTTGTTAACTTGAAATCTCTCAAGAAAATGATTGAAGATTGAATATAAATTTGAACACGTGAATAAAAATATTATGTGTAACATGTATATATAGACACATCTGCGCACATATCACTTATATAAAAATATCACTTATATAAATGTGATATTCTTTAATAACATGTTGATTGTTGTTGGTGCTTTCTATGTTATCAAGACTGTTGAGAATGTATATATAGAACGTGGACAAATATAGTGACTTGATCATAATGATAATATTCACTCTGTATTTATTTTTGTGCAGCAAATGTGTAATTCTCTACAAAATAAACTATAGACAAACTTGTCCCTGGTGGAAACAATTCACGAGATTGTTTGAATTGTAGGTATTTCCATCGAGCTCTATGTGAATGCTTGGTGTATTTATTCCTCAAACTTCTTCAAAAAATCTATCACACGGATTTTATCTACTTTCAAATCAATCCTTTTGGAAATAACATTTGAAGGATGTGGAGCCGTGTTGTTGATATAGTCATATCTCTTCCAATTGACTGTTATATTAGAAAATGATTGATCATTCATATCAATAGGATACTTTGAGTGAAACAAACTTAGATTTCCACAATGATCACATTTATTTCCACCAACGCATTTATTTTTTGGTAAAATAATTCATCACCTTCTCTTTCACATAGAATTTCAGATATAAAAGCACGAAATGTGGAAGGAGGAGGTGAACTAAGCCATAAAGTTTTACTAAAATCAAGAAAAGTGTCGTAATATAACTCAAATTTCAGATCTGATAACGAAAACAACAAGTGTCACGAACAATGATGGGTCTAACAAAGCATGGTTTTTGTTGCACAAATGTATTGATGGAAATTTTAACTTCTTTGTGCTCTTCTTTAAACTTATTGAAAAAATCTATTTGTGTCATTGGAAATATATGTTTTGGATGTTTTTTTTTTTTTTTTTTAAGTAAAAAGTGGATCCTTTCATATTAAAACTTCATCCAAAAGGGTGGATACATGACACTTARGAGCCAKGTGTCCTGCCTRTAGAGGAAACCAGGACACCTGGYTGTTTGACTGTAACATGTCCAAAAATTAGAGACATCATAGAGCCACCCTGCCCGTAGGAAACCAGGGGGTATGTTCAGAATTAACAGCAGGTTGAAAGTATAGTTACTARGGMTAACCAAGCTAAAGCCTAGAGGACTGTAGTCCTGAGAAAATACAGTAGCAAACATGGAGAAAAAAGCAAGTAGACTCTAGGACCTGTTAACCAGTGCTCGCATTGTCATCCTTCGCTGTTGGTGCACGAACTGGTATAGCAAAAGGCTGAGCGCATGTAGGACATAGGTGCTTGGGGGAGTCGGTGGAATAAGTCGCATAGAGCATATACAAACGTTGGCTTGTGCAAACCGCGCGGTAGATTTGATCTTCTACCAGTCCTCGTACTTCAAATATGAGTTGCAGTTGTTCCGGGAGAAGGGGAGGTGGCGAGGGCGGCCTCTCATGCATGTCGTCACGTCCCAAACATCCAATATCCTTGGCTACACTAGTGTCCTTTCGTTGTTCCTCCTCGGCGCCCTTCCACTGCTCCTCCTCGATGAAGCAAGTATCAGTGCCTGGGTCCGAGGGAGTTGTCGCACAGGAGTTGAAGGAGGTCTTGTCCCGGGAAGTAATTCCAATGCGAAAGGAGTGGGTGAGGGGGTCCCAATCATCAGGAAAGGTGACCATTTTCATTTCTGAAAAATCTGAAGGAATCTGAGCGCTGGAGTCTTCTTGCACAATTGTGCCAGGAGGTGAATCTGCTGCGAGGATAGCACGCCTGCGTCTCCATCTGGCTAGAGTTACCGCAGCCTGAAAATCTCTATGTCGTTTTCGCCTAGAGGAAGCGGTGTACCAGCCCGCCCCCCTGCGTGGCCGTCCCCTTAGTCGTGGCATGCCTGAGGCGGAAGTTAAAACCAAGTCACCGAGAACGGGATGGCAGTCGCGCTGCACAGGAAACTGTTCGCTCACAATTAAACCCCCGAGAGGACTGATGGGAAGATAAATTGCAATAATCGCCATTAAGGCCATGAGCTTAATGCTCTGGCTGGCCGGACCAAGAGCGCTCGTGTTGGATCGCATCATGCTACGGAGGTGGTCCGAGCTGTCGCCCGACTTGAATTGCAGAGTGTGTGGGGAGGACCGGTATTAAAGGCCCCCCGCCTCCCCTCGTCACCTCCGTTTGCCACCTCCCCTCGCTGACCTCAACTCGTGTCACCCCATCCGGGGTTGGGAAATATCTACTGGCCAAAAGTTTGCAGCGATTGTAGAGATCTGAGGGCTCTGTGCTTCTAGCATCCCAGGTTATGTGCTCCCTTTCCTGGTGTAATCCCTCGTTGGCGAGGAGATCGGCTACTGAGTTTGCCTTCCTTTTGATGTGTGAGGGGATGATACTGATGTTATGCTTGAGTAAAAATTGGAAGTCCTCTAGCAGTCCTGCCAGACGCCAACTGGGAGAGATTTTGTGAGGGTGTCCCCCATGCAGAATTTTTGTGATGAGCTGGATGACTATTTGGGAATCTCCTTCCAGGATGATGTTGTGATTGTTGAGAGCCAAGGCTTGTTGGAGTCCCTGCAGGAGGCCTGTGAGTTCCGCTACATTGTTGGTGGTTTCTCCCAAATATCCCGCGATCAGAGAAAGGATTTCTCCAGTGGAGTTCTTGATGACCGCACCATAGCCAGCCGGTCCAGGGTTGCCTTTTGAGGCTCCATTGAAATTGATTTTTATGAATCCTGGTGGAGGGGGGGTCCAGAGGGAAGCACTGGAGAAGTGGCTCTTGGGAGGTCGTGAAGTCCCCGGGTCTTTGAGGCGCAGTGTCCAGCTTTGAAAGATGTGAGCCTCCTCACAATTGCAATCTGTGTCCCAAGGTTGCCAATTCTTGCTCTGAATGGTTTCCCTGACGAGATTGACGACTGAATTCCAGGTTGCCTCTGCTGGGGAGTGCTTGGAGTGAAAGATGCGTTTGTTCCGTTCCTTCCATAGCTGCCAGAGGATGAAGGCGGGTAGTAAAAGCCAGATTTGATTCAAGATGGGGTTGTTGTAGGTGATGGAATCCCAGTTTTCTAGGGTGTCTCTGATACTGCCACGATTTTGGTTGGACCGGCGCATGATTTGTGCTCCCTGATCCCAAAGTGTTTGGCTGTAGGTGCAGCTGTTAAAGAGGTGCTCTTTCGTCTCCTCTTGGGATTGGCAGAGTGTGCACATGGATGGTCCAGTGAATCCTCGTTTCCTGAGGTTGTCCCATGTTAATATTCTGTTGTGAATGATTAACCAGAGGAAAGTGGATATCTTGGGCCATAGTTCTCTGTGCCAGATTTTGCTCCAGATGTGATCCTCTTGTTGATTGTTGTGATTACAGTGAATACCATAGGCTTCTTTGACTGAGAAGTTGCATGAGGCTGAGTGTCCCCATCTGAGAATGTCGAGCCCGTCTCTCCAGGGAATTTTCCTGCATCCAGCCTCTTGCTGCCAGGCTGTTAGATTTATGTCAGGGGAAATGCCAAGCTCAGGATTGGAGGTTTTCCATTGTCGCCAGTGGAGTTCTGCGTCCTCAGATTTCCAAAGGTCGCGTACCTTCAGTGTGGGGAGCTGGTTGAGTGCCAAGTGTAGGGGGGTGAGATCTTCTGAGTCCTGTAGAGGCTTGAGCTGCTGCCATGAATCTTGCCAGAACCTTGCACTGTCTCCATTGCGTATTTCCCAGAAGGCGTGTTTCTGTATCATGTCCCTATTTTGCCAAGCTGTGTTCCAGATGTTTGACCCCTGGATTTTGATGTTGTGTCTGATTAGTTGATCTAATGGCATGGTAGGAGCGTATTTGTTCTTCCAGATTTGGGCCCATAAGGCATCTGGTGTTTTCAGCCACCTCCACCAGATCTTCGCTCCCATTATCTGATTGAGCTTTTCGGGGTCCCGTAATCCAAGGCCGACTCTGCCTTTTGGTGCACAGACCTTGTCCCAGCCTACCAGGGCCCATTTCTTCTTGGCTTGCACGTCGTTCCAGAGGAAATTTCGCTGGATGTTTCTGATTGCTTTGAGGATGTGTTTGGGGGCGGCAAGCACAGTGAAGAGGTAGGTGGGAAGTGTTTGTAGGACAAACTTTAGCAGAACAAGTCTGGCAGCAAGGTTTAGAGGCCGGAAAGTCCAGTTGGAAAGTCTGTTGGAGATGGAGATGAGGAGGCTGTCCCAGGAGATGGTTTTGGCGGGTGATACAGTGAGGGGAATACCCGGGTAATTGGATGGAAGGGAGCTCCTGGGGATTCCCAGGATGCGAGAAATATGCAATTGTACTGCCGTGGGGGTATTGAAAAAGAAAATCTTGGACTTTTCTAGATTCAGAGTCATGCCCGAGGCTTCGGTGAAGTCTGAGAGGATGGAATTGAGCTTGAGTGCCTCCCGAGCGGTGGGGGAGTTCATTAGAAGGGTATCATCAACCAATTGGCTATGCGAAGGGGCAGGTCTGATGTTGTGCAGGGGGGGGTCCTAGAAGAGTACCTTCCAGAACTGCTGACTTGATGTAACGGCCAAGGCCTTCCGCCATTAGGACAAAGAGGAAGGGTGATAGTGGATCACCTTGTCTAATGCCTCGGGAGGCTGAGAAGGGTCGTGAGGGGGCTCCATTGACAAGGATAGAGAAGAACGCCGAAGAGGTGAGGTTCAGAATCCATTGAACCCAAACATGATCAAAGCCAAAAGAGATTAGAATAGCACGGAGGTACTTCCAGTTGGCCCTGTCAAAATCCTTTGAGAGATCGAGTTTGATCAACATACCAGGTGTTTTAGTTGTCTTGAGAGAATTGACCACCTCATTGGCCAATATGACGCTGTCCATTATCTGTCGACCTTCCATGTACCCAACTTGTTCCCTAGAGATGATGTGAGGCAGAATTGGCTTAAGTCGATTAGCAATGACCTTGGTGATTATCTTGTAGATGACATTGCATAGAGCAATGGGTCTAAACTGCTTGGGATTCGTTACTCTTTCCTCCTTTGGGATAAGGGTGAGAAAGGTGGCATTAAAGGCTTGGAGCACTTGTCCTGAAGATCTGGATTCTTCTACTACCTCCCATATGTCCTGGCCTATGATGTCCTAGCAGTGGTGGAAGAAATCTGTGGTGAAACCGTCGGGGCCTGGGGCTTTACCTGGGGGCATGTCTTTTACTGCCTTTTCCACTTCCTCCTTGGAGATTGGTCGAATAAGGGCCGCATTTTGTTCTGGCGTAATGAGCTTTGGAATGTGGCTGGTGACTCGGGATATTGCTGCCGCTCTATCTTTATTAGTTTCTGTGAGTAGAGTTTGGTAGTATCTGTGGATTTCTTCTTCTATGCGCTCATGGTCCCCGATTACTTGGCCTTGCTCATCCTCCAAGTGTGTTATTCTGTTGATGTGTCTTCGGTGTATCACGGATCTGTGAAATAATTTGGTATTCTTTTCCCCTTCTTTGAGCCACTGCACTCTCGATTTCTGTCTCCAGAGTATCTCCTCTTGCCTCCTTCGTTGCTCAAGTTGCACCTGTAATTGCTCTTCTTCCTGCATGATTTCCGTGGTGCGGGTTCCTGATATAAATGTCTTCTGTATTTCGGCCAGCCTGAGTTCTGCATCTCTGATGGCTTGATGGATATTGCCGAAGGTGTTTTTGTTCCAGTATTTGAGCCTTTGTTTAAAATTTTTGAGTCTTTGATGGAATTTGTACATCTTGGTCCCCTCATCTATCGCTGATTGATTCCACCAGATTTGTGCTAGTTGATGAAAGTCTGGATGAGTTAGCCAGAATTTTTCAAACCTAAAGGGTTTGAGTTTTGGTGTGGCTTCTATGGCGATTTGGAGGGCTATCGGCCAATGGTCCGAGCCTGTTCTGGGAAGAATCAGGCTTTCTATGCAGAGGTCCCTTGCAAGTAAATTTTCTGTTACAAGGAAGCGATCAAGTCGACAGGCTATATGTTGGCTACCAGATCTGTGGTTAGACTAGGTGAATGTGCCATTGCTATTCTCTATGTCCATTAATTGTAGCTGATCAGGGAGGGATTTGAACTTACCACTGTCTTGCTCGAGTCACTTGTTGCCTCCCGATTTTTCCTCTAGTGACATTATCATGTTGAAGTCGCCTCCTATGATCCAGTTGGGCGTGTTCACCAAAGCTTTGACTTGGGCCAGCTTTTCCAATAATTTCTGCTTCTCCTGTTGTCCTTGTGGTCCATAGACGTTGGTGATGGTCCCCTCCTGACTTGATCCTGTTATTGTAAATTGAGCTGACAGGGTGCCTATCGTGGAGAAGGGTCCACTAAGAGTCATGTGGTTGGGGTCCCATAAAATTGCTAGGTCGCCTGCTGCTCCCACAGAGTCCGTATAAAAAGACTGGCAGCCTTTCCATATTCTTTGAATGATGTTCTCAGCCTCCAAGCCGGCGCATTTAGTCTCCTGTAACATTAGGATATCTGGGGTTTCCTCTTTGATGCAGTCTTTGAGGATCCTTTGCTTGGATCTTCCGTTAAGCCCTCTGATGTTCCAGGAGATGACCTTAATCATTAAGAGGAGGGGTGTAGGTGGAGGTATCCCTCCGAGAGCTTCTGTATCTATCCTGATTTGATCATTAGGTTCCCGGCTTCTTTGATCAACTGATGAAATGTCTTCCGGCCTCGTCTTTTGCCCTCTCTTGGTATCTTTTTGGAACTAGAACTGGACTTGGAGGCAATGCCTAGGCGCGCTGTGGAGCCGGCCGTAGAATTGAGGAAGATCTTGTGAACCTTTCACAGTTGTTCCTCCGGGAAGCCCTGTAGGTCCCTCTGGTCTAGAGCCTCCTCCAGTTTTTCCAGATCTATACCAGCTAGATCCTGGGCATCCACTTGCATGTGGATATCGCCATCTGCGTCCCCGGCGTCCTCTGTGTTAGGTTCTTTGGGGGGATCCGGAGGTGGAATGGTGGTGCTCGGGGCTTTGCCTAACTGTGCATCGGTGTGGGGATCCTGGAATTCATCTTCTTCCGGAAGCTGGCTTAGAATATCGTAGGAGTTTCTGGTTTGGATCTTAGGTTTGGGGTCGACTAGCGGTTTTCGAGTGGGATTTTTCTTCTTTGCTTGGATCACTGTGAAGTTGTCTTTTTGCAGATTCGGGGTGGGTTTGGCTGCTGGCTGGTTCAAAGGGCAGTCCCGAAATAGATGGCCGTGTTCATGGCATTTTCTGCACCTGAACGGGATATGCTCGTAATCAAGGGTTTGGGCCCAGTCCTCATCCTGGTATTCCAGTATTACAGTTCCTGGTAGGGCTTTGGCTATATTCATATAAACATAAATGCGAGCATATGAGGTGTATTTTCTCTGTTTTGTAGCTTCAGAGGCTTTCACATACTGACCTATGGTATTACCTATTCCCATTAGGATCTCCTCTAGCCAGAACTCTTGCAGAAGGGAATAGAGGCGTATCCAGATGGGTGCCATTGTGAAGTCCTCTTTGTCTGGGCTAAATCTCTCTGTCCAGTACCATAGGAAAAGCCCTGCTGAGTTGAAGAAATAAGGACCATTTTCAAAGATGTGGTCCTTGTTCTCTAGATTGTAGAGTATAATGGTGAAGAAGCCCTTGGAGCTAAGCTGGACATCGTAGTCGCCTTTGGGGTTCCACCAATGTTTGATCCATTTATGCAGATCTCGTTCTGTTGGCCAGAGTCCCAGAAATTTTCCAATGAGGGCATGTTCTTGCATGAACTGTGTGTGCTCACCCACCCTGGCTGAGCGTATGTGATAGCACGGCACTGTTTCCATCTGCGGGATACATTTCCCAGGTTACCATTTGCGAGGTGGTTTGGGATTGGAAGTGCTAGCTTCCGTCTCCATTTCCTGTTGTAGGCTTTGTTCTTCGGCGAGTAGCTATTCTCAGATTTGCGGCGGCGGTTCAAACGCGGGTCGTCTTGCCCTGGTTCCAGATTTGTCATTGGCTGCCACATTGTTGTATGAGGGGGGTTTCCCCCCCTCCTCCGCGCCCATGACTGTGACTCAGCGCCGAAGTGGATTTACAGTAAAGCAATGGGGGTTCGTAGTCTGAGAAGATTCTGCAGCGATCGGTCTAGGGCTCGCATGGGCCACGAGCTAATATATGTTTTGGATGTTATTCATATTGTTTTCATGCTATTTTTCGTCTCAACACATCACTTGTATGTGGTGAGACACAAGATTCTGTCAACCAACAATTACAGGCCAATTCTTTAACATTTTCTGCAAGTCTATCTTTGTAGGGTTGTCTAGAAATCATTGTCCAACAAGCTAGTTCATCATTTGCATCTATTTGCAATCTAAATTTTCTATGCTTGTACAATGTTTTTCTTGACGTTTCCATCGTTTTTTCCATGTGTCGTGTCAAACGATCTTTTATATTGCTAGATGAAACAACTGTTGTTTGTATCACTCTACGTGCAACACTGACATCATTTTTTCGAGATTTTCCAAAAGATTTTAATACACTAGTTATATTGTTAAAGACATTATATTTCACCTTTGTATCTTTTGTCAATTTTTGAATACCCAATAATGATGTAGCTTCTTTTAACTTTCTTGACCTTATTAGACAGTAAAAATTGAGCTTGTACTGTTACTGATTCATCTTTGAAAAAAGTATTATACATATTTTTAGTTCAATATCTTATATAATGCTTAGCTTCTTTCTTCCCAAATTTGTTAGTATCAACATTTTCTAATATTTCATCATCAATGTTGATAGATTTTCCTGCATATTTCAATTTAAAATTTATATTAAAAAACAAAACCCAAACATAAATTCACTAAACTATATACAAGTGTTCATCTTGTATTATCGAAATTTATGTACATACCTATAGGTGATTTGTCTTCTGCTTTAATTTCGGTTTCAACATCTTTCACTTCAATTTCGGTTTCAATGTATTCATCGACGCTATGAGACAAATCTATTTATGTTTTTTGAAAAACATCAAATCGTAATTAAAATCAATTATATTAAACAATATTTTAAATTTGAATTCTATACTTTTAATATAGACAATATGTGCATGCATACCTGGTTGGACTTCTTGTTGAAAATCTCTATTTACATTATCAACGTTTCTTTCTTCAATATTTGCACGTTCTCGTTTATTTCTCTAATAATGCTCTTTCCTTTGATCGTTATGGTGAGTTTCATCTTGAGTTCAATCAAATTTTCTCTTGCGCAAACTTATGTTTCCCATGAGTATAGTTATCTATAAAAGTTATGTTCAACAAAGGCTTACCTTGAAAAAATTCTCCACATTTATCTTTCAATATATAAATTGTTATTCCAATAAAAACTTGAACAAACATCAATTACCTTGTTCAACAAAAACAAAAAAGATGATTTGAAACTTTGTTTAGGTGCTCTAGAAAACCATGAAACAAGTGATGAATTGTGTTAAATGTGTTCGACCGAAAGCGTATTTATACGATGTGGCACGAAATGAAACGATACGACGTGTCTTTTCATTTTTTCCAACCGACGGAATTCGCTCAACCATATTTCGATCGAAAAAAAAGGCTTTTTTGATCAAAAATGTTGGAAACCATTTAATTTTGATGGATTCCATTAGAATTTAATTTTTCGGTCGAAAGAAATGTTTTTTGCCCAAAAGATTCTTTCGGCCAAAAATTAGAGAATCAGACTGTATGCAGGAACCAGAGAATTCCCTCTAGTTTACCTGAAATTTGGAGGTTGCGGACTCCTGCAAATACTCGGAATTTGGTTTTGAAAATGACACCAGCGTTTGCAAAATTGAATCTACTTTCAATTCCTATAATTCGTTTTCGTTTTCATTATTTTTATCTAATTTTATTTTTTATTTTTTTTAAATCACTACATAATATTTTTAGCTGACATTATGATTCAATGAAATGAAATATATGTATCTCTAAAAATAGATAGTGAAAAATTTAGAAAAAAATTATATTCATAATCCTTAAACTGTTCTTTTCAAAAGGGTATTTTTAGATTTTACTTTTAAGTAAAGATTAAGATAGATACAAGGTGGGGGAAAACATGTGTTTAAAATATGCAACGTTTTCAGCTTGGTCAACTTCAAAAAATTCTAGAAATTATAATATTCATCTATTAGATTCAAAATTATAGTCATAATAAAATAGAGTCTCTGTAGATTGTTGCAGTATATTTCGTTTGTTAAAAACAAAATTTAAAAATAGATACATTGTTGGGGGGGAAAATAACTCATTATCATTCCTTTCATGTTTAAGGAACATATTGTTAAACAATTGTCAAATTGACATATCAAATCTTAATAAAAAAAATTGAAAAAAAGTCATTGGAAAGATAACAAAATTCCTCACAAGTTTTGTTTTATTGTAAAGTGAAATTCTAAATAAAAAAAATACTTTTGTATGCCGGAAGTTGAAGAACTTGTGAAAATATAGTTTTGCTTCTCATAAAACAAGCAAAATAGACACCCATCTTCATGATTTCACCCTAAGTTTATATCAAAACCTGATATTGTGGAAAATACTTATGTGGAACTATATCATCATAAACATTGATGATGAATGTTTTCGTAACTTTTATTTTTAATTTATTTAATTAACAAGAAACAAACTGATTAGAGAATCTAGTTACAAAGAGTAAATCATTATTTCGCAGGTGAGTGAAAAAGATAAAAACCACCAGAGTGAATTATTGTCATGAGACAAGAGGAAGTACCCTACTATGAAAGGTGTGGGATGTGAGGGAACAAGCTAGCACAAAATTAGGCCAAGAATATTCCCTAAGGTTAGAGATGAGGCCAACTTGAAAAGACCTAGGCAAGCTATTAAAGAAAAGTATGTTATGAGGCAGGACATTGTTTAGTACTTCTGAAATGAGTTTGATGATTCTGGGAAGAATTAAACTTTGAGAAATATGGAGAAGGTTATACAGTTTAAGTCCCTATGGAATAATGATTTAAGATCGGTGGTGACAAAAACAAGTAACTTTAGCTTTTTTTGTCTATGGTTGGGAGGAACTGGTTCTCTACTTAGTTTGTTTCCCAGTTATTGAAGCAAACTCATATATGTTCATTTCTTTTATTTATTTTTATGACAAGTAGTACAATAGAGAATATGTATAAAAGTTGCAATATTGATTAAAGTTATATATATGTGTGTGTGTGTGTGTGTTTTATATTTTTCATTTAAATATTGACAACAAGAAAATAAGGAGCATGCCTATATTTTTCTAGTTTCAGTTGTTTAACAATCATCAAAAAATGCATAATGAAACTAAAACAATGTTATTTTCAGTAGAAAAAATATTTTTTATATGTTGTGGATACAAAGAAAGTGTCATACCGATGATATTTCCAATAAAGATTAATTATTTTGCAAATGGAAAATATTATGGGTTGAGAATAGGGAGAAATATTTTTCCATCTTAGACAAGGTATATTACTACTAATGAAAAGAGTGAAATATTCAGTTTCAAACTAATCTGGAACCAATATGAAGTTTACAAAACTTGAACTCATAACCATTTCAATATAGTATATTTTGTAGAGATAAATAATGTAATCGATTAACAAAAGACTCACGATTTAAAACCATACAATGAGGTGTTATAACTATAAGTTTACTTTATGAGATATCATGATAATATTTTTAGAGGAAACTTTGAAATTCAATGACCATGAGGCCTTGGCTTGAGGTAAAACAATGGAATAAAGTAAAACTTTTTCTTTTATATAACAACGAAATCATTAAGCGTCAAGGAAATACAAATTTTTTCTTTTATATAACACAAACAAAGTAATAAATATGGGAGGGTCACTCCAATATTCATACCCTTGATGCTGGAGTCAACTCAGATTATCATGTTAACAAAAAAAAATATAAACTATATCTTAGGTTTTAATAGGGATATATAGTAAACCATAAATGATTTTATAAAGATTATTACAAATTAGTTATCAATCCTCTTTATAAAGACTCTAAAACCCAACGATATAATCAAACTTATGCTAACAACATCGTGATAAAAAAAATATTAAAACCTATTTGCAGGTAAGTAATCTTGAGCTTGTAAAATGAACTAGGCCCAAATTTGGGAAAACGAACATGCTTAACATTAAAAATCTATTAATTAAATGAGAGAGGAATTAAATGAGAGAGGATTAAACCATATCCAACATTGATATAATTCGTATAAAGGTTTGGTATCAATAAGCTATGTATGAAGACTAAGTCGTGATAAAAGGATTATTTTCCTTAAGAGCTATAAATAGGTAGATAAGATCATATAACACTTAAACAATATGAGTCTTCCCAAAAATAAGAAGTCAAACTGTTTATTTATAATGTGGGATTAGGTGAAAAGAATTTTATTACTACAGTAATACGTAAATGGAGAACATAGTTTATTCTAATTACTTTAATGGAAAGAGGATATCATTTCTTTACTTGCACAGAATTGTTGCATGCGCCTTTGAACATGTACCTTGTCATGTTAATTCCATGACAATCAAATAAGAATATTAAACAATCATATGCAATAAACATTTAATCAATTTACACAATACATGTGCCAAGTTTAATGGTACAAGTACATAGTTGACAATGGAATGGCGATGGATTTAAAAAAAAATAATTGGTGAAAGGAGTCATTACACAGAGTTGAATCCAAAGAACTATAAGAAGGATGTCAAGAAAAAGAACCTGCTCGCCACAAATTCAAGCAACCTAGTAGAGAATAACTCAGATGTGGATGAAAAGATTATCTGCGCCTAAGTGCAAAAGGAGGTGAATATTAGTAGCTTTCATCACAATGAAGAGAAGGATACGACTAAACTCTTCCACATTAAGATTCAAGTCAAAAATACCAAGGTGGATGCTCTATTTGATTTTCATTCATAGGCCAACCTCATAGTAGCCAATTTGGTCATCAAGCTTGGGTTGGAAGTTCATGATCATCCTATCCCATATCAATTGGGATGGGTAAACAAGGATGTAGAGCTCAAGGTCATGAAACAATGTAAGATCAATTTTTCTATAAGTGCATTTTTATTCGAAGAAGTAGAGTTAGATGTATTACCCCTTGATATGTGCAGTGTAATGTATGGAAGCCCCTACATGTATATGAGGGATGAAATCTTTGTGAGGAGAGCAAAGTAGTACCTCTTGATCAATGATGGGAAATATTACATCATCAATGCATACAAAGGTAATTCAAATATCTCTCTAGAAAGTGCTAACCAGGCCAAATGGTTGATTAGTTCTAGTAAGAATTATGTATTACTTTTGTTAAGAGAGAATCAACCAGGTGATGAATGGGTAAGAGTAAAGCCACCCCTAGAGGGATGTAATAAAAAAAAGAAACAATAGTTGAAGTTGTTTTTGCAAGCATACAAAAGAGTATTCTAGGATCATATGTGGTTATCGCCAAAGAGGGAAGTGGAATACGAGATACAATTGATGCATGAATCCCCATTACTATATTTGGTTTTATAGACAACTTGTTCTAGAAAAAGATGAAGTGAAGAAACAATTGCAATAGCTGCTAGAGTAGGGAGTAATTCTACCAAGCACCTAAATTTGTGGGTCACCTATAATCGTAGTACCCAAGAAGGATGGGAATTGGCGAATGTGTATCGACTACATAACTTTGAAAAATATCACACTCAAGAGTTGGTGCCCTCTACCCTGGATTGGTGATTTTTTAGATCAATTATAACATGTCAAGTAATTCACCAAGTTGGATCTCAAATGAGGATACCACTAGGTGTGCATTAAATAATAAGACACATGGAAGAACACCTTCAATACAAGGCGAGGTTTGTATGAATGGCTAGTCATTTCCTTTGGTTTATGTAATGCATCGACTACATTTATGAAATTAGTGAATGCAATATTGTGTTCCTATTTAGATTCATTTGTAATAGTGTATTCGAATGACATATTGGGTTATCTCTCTACTTGGGAGTAACACATCTCATATCTCACATCTCATGCAGGTGTTAGAGACTTTGAAAAAGATTGAACTACTAGATAACCTCAAGAAATGTGGGTTTTCTTAGTAGTCATTGTTGTATTTGGGGTATGTTCTTGGTTGAGGAGAACTCAAGATAGATCCCACGAAGATTGAGGTCATCATCAAGTGGCCAATTCCTATTAATGCCATTGAATTTAGGAGCTTTGTTGGGGTAGTGCAATACCTACGAAATTTCATAGTATCCTTTTGAGTGGTAGCTGCACCACTCTATGCCATAATAGCCAATGGTAAGAGTTGAAAATGGGGAAATAATCAATAGAAAAATTTTGATGAGATAAAACAAAATATCAATCAATATCTAGTCCTTGGATTGCCTAACTTACATAATCCTTTCAAATTGGAGACACATACAAATAGATATGCTATGGGAGTAGTTTTGATGCAGGGAGGTAAGCCAATATGCTATCATTCTGAGATGTTTCATGGGAGAGTCCTCAACTACCCTACGTATGATAAGGAAGTCTATTCCCTAGTTCAAGATGTTAAGAAGGGGAAGCACTATTTTATGGGAAAGGAATCCATTATCCACACTTATCACCAACCAATCCGGTATTTATAGGCCTAGAGTAAGCTTCAACAAACTAGACATTACAAGTGGATGGGTTTTTTGTAGCAATTTCATCTAGTCATCAAATATAATAAGGGAATCATTGATAAATTGGCAAACATTCTTTCAAGGTCACCCACATCCAATATTACAACTTTGGGAACTCTTATGCACATGGATACTTTTATCCATGATGCATACAAAGAGGCATTCATAGAAGATGACTTTAAAGAGGTGTTTTAACAACGACAAGGCCAAATTTGTGTAGAAGAAGGTGACAATAAGGCTAACTATCATATTTGGATTGTGTTTCTCTACAAGCTAGACAAGATCTATGTCCCTAAAGGTGAAACATTGTATCTTATCAAAGAGGCTCACTCCTCCAAGGTGGAAGGACATTTTGGTGTTGGGAAGATAGTTTCCAACTTACAAAGATATGTGCATTGGCATAAAATGCAGGAGGATGTAGCTCAATATATTATAGGATGCATGCTTTGTTGTACTAGCAAACCTGGTAATAGAAAACAAGGTTTATACCATCGTTGTACCCACTCAACCTTGGGAAATAATTTCCATGGATTTTTTGGGTGATTTTTCAACAACTAGGAAGGGACATGATTATATGTTTGTGGTAGTTGATAGGTTTAGAAAGACATGAATTATTATTCCTTATAAAAACACCATCAAAGGACAAGAAGGAACAAACATGTTCTTCAAACAGGTCTGGCTTCACTTTGAGATACTAAGGAGCATCATCTCAGATAGAGATACTAGATTTCTTAGTGCCTTTTGGACTACACTTTGGGAGAAGATGGACACCAAGTTGAATATATTTACAACATTCCATCCACAAACATATGGGTAGACAAAAGTATTCAATAGAACTTTGGCTTAGCTTTTGAGGGGTTACAATTAGAGTCATCCAAAGACCCAGGATGAAAATATGATCTATATTCAACACTCTTATAAAAAAGTACTCCATACTTCTACCGATAAGTCCCCTTTTGAAACTTGCTTTGGGTATTTGTTGCCTTCACCCTTGGATGTTGTCTGTGGAAAAACAAGAGGAGTGAGAGAAGACATCACATGTGAAGCATTGAAAGCAAATAAATTTTTTGAAAATATTAAGTAGGTCCATTTTTAAGTATAAGAGATGTCGAAGAAGTCATAAGAAAAGTATAAGGCCTGGCATGGTCAACACATAACCGAGAGGACATTGAAGGTGGGAGACAAAGTTCGATTGCAATTGAACAAAGAAAAGATATAGGGTCCTGGTAAGAAGATCAAGGCTCTATGGTATGGTCCTTTTGAGGTATGGGAGAATGTGGGTGATAATTCATACACACTCATTCTACCCCCATATATGCATATTTAGTCAGTAGTGACTGTGGAAAATATGAAAACCTATGATCCTTACATGTTGGATCAAGAAATTGAGGAGCAGGTCCTACCTACCATATAGGACTTAGCTTCCTAACCTCAAGCAAAATTAGTAGAAGATATAGTTTTGTAGAAGAATACTAGAACTACCAGACAGGGGCATAATGACCTTTGGTAGATTGGGTTGAAAGGAGAACTTTCAGGCAAGGAAAAATGGTACTCTAGGGAGAAGGTAGAGGAAAAATTTCCTCAACTCATTCAGTGAATGTTTTTGGGGAGAAAAATCCTCCCTAAATGGAGAGGTATGATCTATAATGGATCATTATATAATTTATCATATGTCTTGGTACTTTTTGGGTGGAAAAATTAGTTGCATTGGCTTGCAGGGCCAATTTTAGTGGCAAGTCCCAATTTGGAGATTTAGGCTTTGGAACCTTCCAGATCCATTTGAAGAATCAAGTGGCGCTTTTTGGGGTCAAAATTTTGGGAACATAGCTCCCAATCCTTTCACGTTGTTCTACACATCGAGACCTTTCAAATGATGCAAAAATCACCTCAATCAGAGTTCATATGCATAAGATATGCCCTCACAAGTTGACGTACCTTGTCAATCACCATAGTGACAAGTATGCCACAATAGCCCCCATTACTTGTGTGTGGGGTTAGAGCATGTGTACTTTCAAGAAGATTCTAGAAGGTCTAAAACTCTAACACTAACTGAGGGTTGAGGCATGAAAAAACCCTAACCGCAGACGACTGTCAAACTGTGTTAAACAATGAACTGCTAGGAGGAGAGGGTGTTCCATTCTTTAGCATTGTACTTGTTCCATAGTTGACCAGAGAATCTAAGAGTGGGATTTGAGAGCATAACATAGGATAAAGAATATTCTTTAGTATCCATTCATGCCACATTGTCATAGGAAAGTCCTAGTGAGTGCCCCTTTCTTTGTATTTGAATTTTCATAATTGAAGAAAATAGAGTAGTGCATAGGCCTAACCTTCTTGCTGGGTTTTTTTTCCTATATTGGGTTTCCCAGGATACATCTTGTGTTCATTTGTTTGTTCTTTCATTTTCGTGTTTCAATTATTTTTATAAATTTGAGAAATAAACTAGTGATAATAGATTTGAGATATAAGGAAATAAACCTACATAATAAAATATTTTAGAATATCCACATTTTATAAATAAATAAGATATACATACTCTCCCATTCTAACACCTTTTATGTTAGGAACCAAATATCAATATAGCATAGAAAAACCTCAGAATAAATACTCAATGCCTTGAAAAAGAGAGAAATTCAGATAATAAGCCTCTTCAAGGGGGCAATCTCCTTATGCCCACACAAATTTTCAATTACAATATGATTCCAAATGAAAATGTCTCCTTGGTATATATAGGAGACTAGGAGGTATAATTACAACTAATGGACTAAAGGCGACATAAATAAAATAACATTACTAATGTAATATGCCCCAATTAAGGGGTAATGAGCCACTATTTAGGGCTTAACATGCCCCTCCCCTTGAGACAAGTGTTGTCTGCA
>JASDQU010736986.1:196008-215564 GCA_032191745.1 Picea mariana | reverse complement strand
CTAAAAGTACTTGCTTACTATGTATTGCTCATTTGTTGAAAAACTTTTATATCAGTCGCCCGACCAGATTGTACAAACTTTCTCGTTTAATTAAATTTTGCAATAGCAAAAATTATTATTAATAATTTCGTATTGAAATCCATGTTTTTATATATGTTAGATATTTGATAGGGATTAGTATCTGTAAGCAATGGCAAACTTGAACCTGCCAGCCCTCAATTCCATCTGTCAATCTGTATATCGCGTAACTCCGAGGGCTATTCGGAGGACAAGCAACAATGATAATTGCAATGTTGAGCCACGCAACCCACAGGTCCGTTTGTCAATTTGTAAATCGTGCAGATGTGCCTGGTGTTTGTACAACGCAGAACAATAGAGGCCCAATTTTCAACCTGCGAGCCCCACATACCCGATCAAAACAAATTGCTAGATAAGAAATTCATACGCGGTTGCTATGGGACAATAAAACTGCAATGTTCATCCAACCAACCCGAGTCCACCTATTCACTTGTATATCGCATAATTCTGGGTGCTATTTGTAGGAGACGGAACAATAGAGACTCTATTTTCAGCCCGCCAGGCCGTGAACCAAAAACTGCCTAGGTATCTAATGAGAGATCCACATATGTTGTATAAAATCTCATTCCATAGTTTATATAGAGACAATGTCCACAAGTCTACATGTCAACTTGTATATCGCGGAAGTCTAGGTGTTATTTGTAGGACACGAAACAATAGATACTTAATTTTCAGCCTGCTAGGTCACGAACCCACGATCCAAAATTTGCCCAAGTATGGAATGATGGATCCGCATATGTTCTAGAACAATGTTTTTGTACAACGCGGAACAATAGAGGCCCAATTTTCAGCCCACCAGCCCCCGAGCTCCCGATAAAAGAAAATCGCTAAATATGAAATTCATATGGGATCTCCGCATATGCTGTATAAAATCTCATTCCATACTTTATTTAGAGACTATGTCCACAATTCCATGTGTAAATTTGTATATCACAGAAGTCTAGGTGCTATTTGTGGGACACTAAACAATAGATACTTAATTTTCAGTCTATCAGGTTGCAAACTTGCGATCCAAAAAGTGTCGAAGTATGGAATGAGGGATTCACATATGTTCTAGAAAAATGTGTTTGTAAAGTGTGGAACAATAGACACCCAATTTCCAACTCACTAGCCCCAAAGCCCTTGATAAAAAAAAACCGCTAAATTTGAAATTCATATGGATTGCTACGGGACAATAAAAGTGCAATGTTCAGCCAAACAACCTGATTCCACCTATCAATTTGTATATCGTGGAAGTTTGGGTGTTATTTGTAGGAGATGGAACAATAAAGACTCTATTTTCGGTGTGCCAACCCGCGAACCTGCGATCCAAAAACTTCCTAAGTATGGAATGAGGGATCTGCATATGCTGTATAAAATCTCATTCCATACTTTATATAGAGACTATGTCCAAAATTCCGCATGTCAATTTGTATATCTCGAAAGTCTAGGTGCTATTTGTAGGACACTGAACAATAGATACTTAATTTTTAGCCCACCAGGTCACAAACCCGCGATCCAAAAAGTGCTTAAGTATGGAATGAGGGATCCTTATATGTTCTAAAACACTATCAATTTGTATATCGCATAAATCTGGGTGCTATTTGTAGGAGACGGAACAATAAAGACTCTATTTTCATCCCACCAAGCCACGAGCCCGCGATCCAAAAAATGCCTAAGTATGGAATGAGGGATTCACATATGCTGTATAAAACCTCATTCCATAATTTATATAGACTATGTCCACAAGTACGCGTGTGAATTTGTATATCGTGGAAGTCTAGGTGCTATTTGTAGGACACAAAAGTCTAGGTGGTATTTGTAGGACACAGAATAATAGATACTTAATTTTCAGCCCGCTAGGTCGTGAACCCACGATCCAAAAAGTGCCCAAGTATGGAATGAGGGATCCGCATATGTTCTAAAACACTATCAATTTGTATATCATGGAAGTCTGGGTGCTATTTGTAGGAGACAGAACAATAGAGACTCTCTTTTCGGCCCTCCAGACCGCGAGCCTGCAATCCAAAAACTGCCTAAGTATGGAATGAGAGATCCACATATGCTGTATAAAATCTCATTCCATACTTTATATAGAAATTGTCCACAAGTTCACGTGTGAATTTGTATATCACAGAACTGTAGGTGCTATTTCTAGGACATATAACAATAGATACTTAATTTTCATCTCGCCAGGCTGCAAACCCACGATCAAATGTAATGTTCAGCCAAGCAACCCATAGGTCCTCCTGTTAATTTGTATACCGCGGAAATCTGGGTGCTATTTGTAGGACACAGAACAATAGAGACTCTTTTTTCAGCCCGCGAGGCCTCCAACCCACGATAAAAAAAAGTGCCTAAGTATGGAATGAGTCTTTTTTATATTGCTCGTTTGTGGAAATACTTTTATATCACTCGGTTGACCAGATTGTGAAAACTTTCTCATATAATTAAATTCTGCAATATAAATATTTAACAGTAATAATTTAGCGCAGGTCAGGTTCTGAATTTGTATATCGTGGAATTGTTAGTGCTATTTGTATAGCGCGGAATAATAGATGCCCAATTTTTTGCTCGCCAACCTGAGAACCCCCAATCCAAAAAAGTGGCTAGTTATGAAATTAATACGGAATCACTAAGGACAAAAAAAATGCAATGTTGAACCAACCAACCCGCAAGTCCGTCTATCAATTTGTATATCGCATAAGTGTAGGTGCTATTTGTAGGACACAGAACAATAGAGGCTCAATTTTCATCCCGCCAGGCCGAGAACCATTGGCCCTTCACGTGCCCTAAGTATATCTTCGCCCAACTGCTTTTCATACTTTGGTATTTCTTGGAATCAGTTTCGCCATTGCAGCTGCCTTCGTACTTTTTTCCAGATATGAAATAATTAAGCTTTAATGCTAGTAGCCATCCTGCAACAACTGTTAAAACTGTCATTAATGTCTGGAAGTCCGGAGAATATTTGTCATTAGTACGAATTAAACTAAGATTTTCCCACAAGCATGTTATCCTTTCCAAGTATTCATTTCAAAGGCCATGCAATATTTTTTTTTTGTGTGCCGACGGGTTGGTGCTTTTAAGAAATTTCTGATTCTTAATCTCTTTTCGTCTTCACCGCCACATTCACACTTTTTTCTAATTGTGCAATTAGTGAGTTGTGATGGTCACAACTCATTCTACATGAACCTTGGAAATTTTCATTGATCAATGAAAGGCTCGAGGAGATATTCCATTGATATGCATTAAACCATAATTTGTGGAGGCTTATATTATCCCTCCCCGATTTTCATTTCAAACATCTTCTCGACCAAACAGAAATTCTAAATAACTTATGGAAGAAGTTCTCTCAACACACAGTAAACACATTGGGGCATAATGGCCATAGGTTCCACTATTCCAGGGCATATTCTTACTATTCATCTCCCTCTGCCCAGGAGAAAAAAAGGAGATGGTCCCTTGGTACACTGAGAGATATATTTCAAGCCAAAAAATTTCCATTGCAACCCTGGCTAGTCAGAGAACCTGCCCAGTTGCAATCATTGCTATCGCAGAAGTTGATGCCATGAATTCCGAGCTAGAAGAAGATGATATGATGGACGATGATATGAAAATGGATGATGGAAATGCAAAGAATCTTCCCACTCCTGCACCCAAATTGAAATCAACCATAACGAACAGACCTTCCTGGCTCGGTGATCGCAGTCATGACAACACCAAAAAGAGTTTCAGAAAAGAAACTGACGGTGAACGCAACAACCACTTTGCACCACGAAAGTAGGAATTCGAGAGTTCCAAATTAGTTTGTTCTTCGCGAAAGAGTTTCAGTGTAAATAAATGATATGTTGATGCTCCCAAAGATATATTTCAAGCCAAAAAAAATATTGTTTAACATTTTCGGGCATCAGGTCCAAAACTCTTACTCTTGCCATGCATTTTCCTACTAGTCATCTCCTTCTGCCCATAATGGACTAATTTGGGCCTCTACAATTGCACGTGCAAGCTGTGCTACTGAATTTTTTTGGACTATGAAGAGGAGGTTTTAGCTAAGGGCTATTCCACTTGCCCTGCAACCATTTTCATCTTCTTTCTGAGGAAAAGCTTCTGAAAAATATCAATTTCAGCAAAGGATGATTCATCAACGAGAAAACTCCAAGGATCTTGCATACTGCAGAACCCATGCTTGTGTTTGTCACAGATACCTTCAATGTTTTGGCCCAAAGAACTGCGTCCAATTTCTAAGCATAGATGTAAAGTACACGATGTTTTTCTTATTTTTTATTTTAAATGGATTTGCTATTAAAAAAAATTGCCTTGCACTCTTCGTTGCTGCCTCTTTTCTGGGTTTAACACATGTTCTAATTGGCATGGTTCGGTGCTCTCGTACTTCTTTGATCTTCTTTTTACTAATACCAATGTACAATGTTGCAACAAAATCATTATTCTTGTTTCTAGACATGCAATTATTAAGTTTTAATGCTAACAACCCATAATGCAATAAGTTTAATACTTGAGTTAATGTGTTGCACTGATGGTAGAATGTATCAAGAACACAGTTATAAACACACGTTACAATAAAATCTAATCTTCCACAAATCATTTGCTAGCAATTAGTAGAAAAGGAAATTTAATGGTCAAGTTGATATGTTACAGTCATGGCATAATGTATCAAGAACATAGTTGTAGGCATACGTTGCAATAAAATGTAAACTTCAACAACACATTTTCTGACAATTAGTAGATCATGTTTTTGCAATGAAGGAGATTCTTTGAAATCAATTCGCGCTTATGAAAACTGCCTTCCACCTCTCTATTTTCCCACTCTTTTATTCCCTCTAGTTTCTCTTTTTGGTTACTTAATCATTTTTTCTCGAAAATGTGTTGCTTCGCAGCTTCGTGGATTCATGTGTTTGCATTTCCAACGACCGCTTCCCCTTTCTTTAAATTGGCCGTCTATTGTTCCCTGTCCCACAACTGGCACCCATAGTTCCGCCATATACAAATTGACAGGCGAAATTGCGCGCTGGTCAAGTCAACATTGCAATTCTACTTTTCTGTGACCTCCAAGCAGCATTCGGAGCTCCAGTATATACAAATTGACAGATATTCAAAATTGCAACCGTTCTTAGATCATACACTTTTTCGTATTACGGTCCACCTATCATGCCCTTTTCTGTGCTGCACATTTTTTCACTGAAAACTTTCAAGAAATACAATTTAACCGTCGGGTCCTCGCATATTTAGTGGAACTATTGTCACCCCATTTTGAATCCTGTTTGTCTACTTTCCATACTTCGCCATTTTTTCGAATTTCTTTGGCGAATTTTCAGTTTGGAGGGTTGAAGAAATATTCAGTTCATAGTCATTGTTTCCTGTATCCGTGCCCCTTTGCAATTAGCATTTGGCAATTATATATAAGATCTTATTGCCACGTATGCAATTAACAATTTCCATGTTCCATACTTAGCCACTTTGGCGGAATTCCACAAATATACAGACCGATCACTCAACTTATCCATCATGATCTCTTCCATTTTACACATTTTGCACTCAAAAATTTCGAAACATGAAATTTCATCGTGCAACACTCGACTGTCCTGACTATCCACGTAACCCTTTTTTGAATCCCATCTGACCGCTTTTCAGAGCTTTCCATTCTTTCCTTTCTCTTCTCCCTCTCCGTCACCTTCGCACTTGTCTATAATAAAAGAAAATAAAAAGTTATATATAGTTATACACACACACACACACACACACACATATCTTGTTTCTAAATATGGAATTACTAGCATTTAATGCTAACAAGTCATCATGCAGAAACCGTATATATTTTCTTTGATGGGCGAAAGGCTCGAGGACATATTGTATTCATGCGCATTAAACCAAAATTTGGGGGCAGATTATATTATCCCTTGCGAGTGTTCATTTCAAAATCATGAAATCCCGTTCACACGGCATGCCCTTCGCACGTTCACGAAATCTCCATTCCTTAAATGCTCTTCGTCCTACCCACAACATTTGCATTTCTAAATATACAATAAATAAATTTTACTGCTAACAGTTCATCATGCACCACCAATACAGGTTGTCATTAATCAGCGAAAGGCTCGAGGAGCTTCCCCATTTAGAAGCATTTAACCAAGATTTAGCAAAAAGTTACATTATTTGCTCTAACAATTCATTTAAACCATCATCTACAACAAATAAACCTTCTCATAAACCTATGGCATCATCTTAGCACTAGTTTTGTGGAGATACAGTGAACACCTTCAGGCGTGAGGACCAGAACTTCCACTGGTCCAGGGCATTTTCTTATTACTCAACCCCTACCTCAAAGAACAAAGTAATTTGGACCTCCGGGATTGCTCATGCAGGCTGTGTCCCTGAGGTTTTTGACTATAAGGACCTCATCTCTTGGTGTGCCGATAAATTTATTACAGACCAAAGAATTATTCCACTGCACGACAGCTCTTTTGTTTCTTTGTCACCTTAGGTATTCTGCCGAATGCTGAAATTGCCCGAGCCAACATTGAAATTCAAAGGAGAAGATTGCAAACAGTTCCTAGCAAAGCATAATAACAGATTGGACCTCTTGCCCCATTTTTTGGAAAGGCCGAATCTAGTTCTTGGAGATATTACAAGTATGCAGGTTAGTTCATTTAGAAATCCATTTCGGGAAATTGCCTGGCTGTTTACAAGAATAACGGGACAGGAGTCCACATGTATTGTTTCTTGCATGGTTCTTTATATTTTGTATTTCACAGTCAACAAACAAGCCCTTTTTGATTGGGGCAGGTTAATTTCCCATGAATTCTCTTCCCAATTGTCAAGCTACAAAAGGGAAAATAAATTTTATATGTCATCCAATTTAGTTTTTGTAATAGCACATTCTTGTCAATTTCCGCAACTGTCTCTGTCCAAAAAAGTCAACTAAGAATTCCACCTAGTAACATTCTAGTACCAGGCCTTGTGGAAGCACAAGGATTCCCACTATTTTTATGAGGTTTTTAATGGCTTTCTGTTTGTTTTCAAAGTTTTGTTCTTAGGATAAAATGCTCCCCACATATCTAAATAGACAACTATTTTTTTGCAAAATAAGGGGACACTCCAACATTTGGATAATTACACTGTCATAAGAATTTTTGGCTCCACGGAACAACCTGCTCTCCTTCCATTTCATGTTACGGACATAATTTTTATTGCAAAAGTAGTACGTCAATACAACTACTGGTTCCATCTGTTCCAAAGAAAGAAAACAAAATAGTTCATTCCTCTGCGGCCTTGAAAAATAGGGGAGTTCGTCTTGAGAAACATCAACAAAATTGACGATTTCGTAGCACATTTTAGCATCTCCAACCTCAGATATGTTGAAGACATAAGAAGATTCGACCCCTATGATATTTTTAGACAACATTTACAATCACTTGGCCTCGACGATTGTTTTGTCAATAAACACCTACCCAAAAACAGAGACAATGATGGTCCTGCCTTTGATACCGATGACATAGAGACAGTGCAAAGCTACACTAAATTGTACATGCAACAGGGGAAAGGCCCCAGTGCCAAGAGTGTTCAATCTGCAAATACCACTCCAAAACGTACGACATCCTAGAGCATCGCTCCAATGACCCATCAAAACAACAAAGAAACCCAGAGTTCTTCAAATGGAGGAGGAGATAACGACCCTCCTCACTCTAAAATTGCTAGTTCCCACAAGCTTCCAGTAGAGAAGAAGAGAAAAAAAAATGTGGGTCAGGGAGAAGATCTGAAAATTCAGAGTCAGAACATGGAAGTTGACACTGATCTGGATGCCATGTTCCCCTTCCTTGATCATCCCCAAGATGAAATCCACCATAACCATCCAATGGACATATCCCTTACCCAAAGTTTTGACGAAGATGAATCCTTTGTGTTCCAGAGTGTTGTTTTTGATAGCAAGAACAAAAGATTGATATTTGAGAAAAAAAATGTTAAAAATATCATAGGAAAATATCATTCATAGGTTGAAGTTACCAACATGCGGTCGTCCCAAATCTGTCAACTTCACACCACGACCGGAGAAACACTTCATGATTCCATTAGATGCATCGAGACCCAGAATGCCAAACTGAAGGACTGAGTCAAGGAATTGGAAGACGCTTTCATTCCTATGCCATTGCTTGTCGATCCTTTGGAAATAGCCATGCCTTGCACCCTTTCACCCAATGTAAAATCATCCTCCACCTTTCTCGCATCCTGTAAAGGATATGTGGAGAAAAATATCAAAAAAATAATGGAATTGGTTACCCAAGCATGGAAAAGATAAAAAAACCATCACTTCCCTTGGAACCATGGTACATAGCTTGCTCAAGCTTTTGCAAGCCGAATTAAAAGATGAAGAAAATTTCTTTTTAAAAACGATCATCCATTTTGGCAAGATTGTCAACAATATGATAGAAACAAAACGAAGAGAAGAAGATCTTCCATCCAAAAACTGGATCAGACAATTGAATGCATTTTGGAAACAAAAAGTAAAGAACCTGCGTCTCATTGTTCAGTCATGTGAGCAAGCCATAGCGAAGAAAGATAAATTATTCACAAAGCTGTCAAATATAGACTTAATAGGGAAAACCAATGACTTCCAAGACCCCCTCTTAATCGCAAACTTCTTGCCCTTAACCAGGAAAGAGTTCGATAAATAGGTTGCTATGTTGAATAACTTGTCTCTGGAAAATTTTTACAACATCCTTCAATTTGATCAAGCTCACGTCCATGACTGGCTAGTCAAATATTCAATATAGAATGAGGAAATTCATCAAGCTCTCTCTAATCTTTCTATCGACTTCCAAGAATTAGAAAACGAAGTTTTCAACATCAAAATCCAGAATGAGATCAACGTCGCCCCAATGAGAAGCTACATTGAAGAATGGGTTGAAAGGAAATTGAAACACACTGCCAACGAAAGACAACATGCAGTTCCCTGCATTCCAACAGTCGTGGAGAACATCCTTGAAACCGCAATCGTCGTCGACATCAATGAAACGACATCCGCAAGCAAATATCCAAAGCACTCATATGTACCCTCACTGTAAGTTTAGTCATTGCATATTTCTTTGTTTCTCAGCCTGGTTATTCCACTTTCTTAAATATAGATGTATAGACAGACACTTATACCTTTCCATTTATTTTCTTTTGCAACTATTGCACTCTATCTTCTTTCCACAATCTTGTTTCTTGTACATATTTCTCTAATGGTCCGCGGGAGCCCTAATCCCAGTCTACATGATAAACGCATTGAAATTCCGGTTTATATGTAACAGACTTTAATTTTTTGGTATATTTCAAAATTTGCAGTAGTATGTAACAAACTTTCATTTTTTCACATACTTGAAATAAAAAATGCATTTAAATTTTTATATGTTACAGACTCTATTCTTATCTTTCCACATTTTGTATAACAAATGCATTTATTTTTTAATATGTTAGACTTTTATTCTTATCCTTCATCAGTCTGTATGGCAAATGCATCTACTCTTTTATATGTTACACACTTTTCTTTTCTTATATATTTTAAAATAAATGGCGTTCAACAATGCAAGTGTCATTTACATATACCCCATGTTCAAATGCATTTAAATTTTTATATTATTTATCTCCTATTAATTTTATGTCATCATATATTTTTATCTTTCACCAGTCCATATGGAAAATGCATTTAAATTTCCAAATTTAATCTTGCACTGTCAACAATTTTTTTACTTTGTTATATACTTTCAAAAAAAATAGGTTTGCTATATAGTTTCAAAAATTAGATGCTGTTGTACTTGCTGACCGTCATTTACTTTTGCCCTATCTTTCGTGTTATACATTTTGCACAACATTTCCCTGATATACATTTTGTACCAAACACTTCGTTTCATTTACAATTGGACCTCGTTTTTCACAGTTTGTTTTCTAACCTCCTTGGCAGAGACTGCGCTGCCACACAACCTTGTTTTTATTATGATTAATTACAATTAAGATTACATTAAGTATTTTTATTTTTATTGATTTTAATTTAATTTATCATAGTGTTATTTATTCATGGTTGATTAGATTTAATCTTAACTTATGTGACACTATTAGAATATCGTTAAAATAGTTATTATATTACTTTGGATTGTATTAATTATTTATTATGATTGATTACAACTAGTTTACATTTAATTCTTAATTTGTGTAGTTTTATTTTGTTTTATGGTTGACTAAATTAATTTGAATTTAATATTAACCTATGTGATATCATTAAGTATCATTAAAATATTATATCATTAAGTATCATTAAAATATTTTAATTTATGGTTGACTAAATTAGTTTGAATTAAATTATAACCTATGAGATATCAAAATATTTTAATTTATAGTTGACTAAATTAACTTTATTTTAATTGTAACTTAGGGCATATCATTAAATAGTTATTATGTCACGGTATACATTGTATTAATTATTTTTATTATGGTTAATTATAATTAATTGAAATTTAATTTTTAATTTGTGTAATGTTATTTTTCTCATAATTATTAATTATAATTAATTTAATTTTAATATATGATTAAAATAATTATCATGGATTAACTATTTACATTATAGTTTATTATGATTAGTTTAGATATAATTTTTAATTTATAATACTTGTTCTTTATTTATTATAATTATTTTTAATTTATAATGTAAGATTATTTATATCTAATTCTAATCATATTCGGAATTAATTTAAATTTATTTTCAATCTAGTTAGTATAATTGACTTAAATTTAATATTCAATTTATCGGTCCACATAGTAGTAGATTAAATTCATTTTAAAATTTTTAAATATTATTTAAAAATAATAATTTAAGAATAAAATTGGGTTCTTTTTATATAAATTTAATGATTTGTTTTTTAATTTTTTTTTTTTAGTAAAAAGTGGATCCTTTCATATTAAAACTTCATCCAAAAGGGTGGATACATGACACTTAGGAGCCAGGTGTCCTGCCTGTAGAGGAAACCAGGACACCTGGTTGTTTGACTGTAACATGTCCAAAAATTAGAGACATCATAGAGGCACCCTGCCCGTAGGAAACCAGGGGGTATGTTCAGAATTAACAACAGGTTGAAAGTATAGTTACTAAGGCTAACCAAGCTAAAGCCTAGAGGACTGTCGTCCTGAGAAAATACAGTAGCAAACATGGAGAAAAAAGCAAGTAGATTCTAAGACCTGTTAACCAGAGCTCGCATTGTCATCCTTCACTGCTGGTGCACGAACTGGTATAGCAAAAGGCTGAGCGCATGTAGGACATAGGTGCTTGGGTGAGTCGGTGGAATAAGCCGCATAGAGCATATCCAAACGTTGGCTTGTGAAAACCGCGCGGTAGATTTGATCTTCTACCAGTCCTCGTACTTCAAATATGAGTTGCAGCTGTTCCGGGAGAGGGGGAGGTGGTGAGGGCAGCCTCGCATGCATGTTGTCACGTCCCAAACATCAAGTATCCTTGGCTACACCAGTGTCCTTTCGCTGTTCCTCCTCGGCGCCCTTCCACTGCTCCTCCTCGATGAAGCAAGTCTCAGTGCCTGGGTTCGAGGGAGCTGTCGCACAGGAGTCGAAGGAGGTCGTGTCCCGGAAAGTAATTCCAATGCGAAAGGATTGGGTGAGGGGGTCCCAATCATCAGGAAAGGTGACCATTTTCGTTTCTGAAAAATATGGAGGAAGCTGAGTGCTGGAGTCTTCTTGCACAATTGTGCCAGGAGGTGAATCTGTTGCGAGGATAGCACGCCTACGTCTTTGTCTGGCTAGAGTTACCGCAGCCTAAAAATCTCGATGTCGTTTTCGTCTGGAGGCAGTGGCGTACCAGCTCGCCCCCCTGCGTGGCCTTCCCCTTAGCCGTGGCATGCCTGAGGCGGAGGTTAAAACCAAGTCGCCGATAACGGGATGACAGTCGCACTGCACAGGAAACTGTTCGCTCACAATGAAACCCCCGAGAGGACTGATGGGCAGATAAATCGCAATAATCGCCATTAAGGCCATGAGCTTAATGCTCTGGCTGGCCGGACCAGGAGCGCTCATGTTGGATCGCATCATGCTACGGAGGTGGTCCGAGCTGCCACCCGACTTGAATTGTGGAGTGTGTGGGGAGGACTGGTATTAAAGGCCCCCTGCCTCCCCTCGTCACCTCCATTTGCCACCTCCCCTCGCTGACCTCAACTCGTGTCACCCCATCCAGGGTGATTTGTTTTTTAATTTAAAACATAGTGAATTTAATCATTTGTTTTTTTAATTTAAAACAGAGTGTTGACTAAAGAGACTAGCGACTGCAACAAGCATCCATTTAGGGTTTGATTTAGACCTCCATGGTGACCACTGGAGGAGTGGGCGCTGCTCCATACTACAATAATGCTCTAAGTTGGAGAAAGGTGCACTCCACCTAGGAACGCACCATCAATCCCATGATGGTACAAGGAAACAAAAAGTACATATGGAGTGGGAGGGGCAGGAAATGTTGATGTTTCCAAATAAAACATAGATATTGAGCAACCGAGTTAGGAGCGACCACTTCTTCATCGTTTTTCACATTGGATATTGAAGGCAGTGGAAACTCCTAAGTATGAGATCACCATGAAAAAAATAAGAGAATACATAGACTATATGTAGGACCAAGATGTGATTGGTAAGTTCATGGGAACTTAGCCTACTGAAAATCCTTGAATTGGTGGATCAATACACGCTAGAAACCAAAAGGCCATGTTGATTTGAAACTCGGCTCGAAGGGGGTTTTTACAACCATCTTCACTAACTTTGAAGATCGAGAAAGGGTATTTGAGAATGAATCTTATTTCATTAACTCAACAGGACTATATATTCGCCTTTGGGTGGAAAAATCCATCCTAGACAAGAAGGACTTCATAGTTGCATCCATTTGGATCAAATTATATTCTCTACCTCAATATTTTTGAGATGTTGAAATCCTCAAAGGAATTGGAAATTCCTTGGGATATTTTGTTAAGATGTCAGAACTAACCAAGAAAGGTCATTATACTTCATACACTCACATTTGTGTCTATATGAATGTCTCGAAATATTTGTTGGAGTCAATCTATTTGATCTATCAGGACAAATATTGTAACTAAACTATTGATTATGAGCATATACATTTACGATGTCAAAAATACCATGAACATGGACATCTCTTTCAATATTCCATTAAATGTTCTTCTCCCTCAAGAAAATAATTTTGCACCAAAATATCTATAGGTCTTTGAGAAAGTTACTTCAAGGAAAAAAACCCAATAAAAGGCTCATAGCGATCGAGGCTCACAAAGGTGTCAAAACTAGAAACAACTTTGAAATCTTGTCCAAAAACCCTGATGAGTCTAAAAACAATGTAAGGGAGGAAATACAAAATCATATGCCCATAGTGCATGAACATGACATGAACAAGGACTCGAAGGAGCATTTAAAATTCATAAAAATGACTAAACAAAATACCCCCACTATGGCTAAACTGGAGGAGGACATGATGCTTGATGGTGAGGACCACAATGAATTAGAGGATGGAAAGGATATGGAACTTAGTGAATGTGATTTTTAGTCCATAGAAGCACCCTAGGAGTAGAAAGAGCCAAATTCCATCCCATATCAGTAGCTACAACCCTTAAAACATGCCCTCATCATAAGCAAAGAGAAATGAGATACATTACCGAAAAGTGAGTCCACTCCATCCTCCTCCTTAGGGGTTAAAATTAGATTCAAGGATATCTCCAAAATATTAAAAGAGGAAAAAAATAGAGGAAGAAGAAGCAATAAACAACTCTTATAGGAGGTATGGGAAATGTTAGTAAATTCAACATAGTAGCAATGATGATAAATAAATTCCCTCCAAACCCCTCTAGTTCCTCATGAAGATCGTATCTTGGAATATCAGAGGCTTGAATGGGAAAACAAAGCATAGGATTCTTCAAAACAAAATTCTTAATGAATAACCCTGTCTTGTAATGCATCAAGAAAGAAATTGTTCCAGTGACCTAGTATCAAAAATAACCTTCGGGAATTGGAGAGGCTCCCAAACGATTACTATAGATTCTCAAGGTGTAGTAGGGGGGTTATCAATTTTGTGGAACACTACTGAAATATCAATAATGGATTTATTTCCAACTCAAATAACTTTATCAACCAAATTTCATCTAATCGACATAGTAGAAACATGATTTCTAACCAATGTATATGGCCCTCAAGAAACCATAAAGAAGCTCCTCTTTATGATCTCCATACAAGAAATCAGATCCATTATTGGGGACAATCATTGGATAGTTGGAAGATACTTCAATAACATTACTTATATGGAAGAAAATAAAGGAGTGATACAAATATTATATCAAGATTCACAGTTCTTCAAGGAAACCATTTTCCAATTAAAAATAATAGATATGGAAACAATAAATTGGTTACATACTTGGAACAACAAACATGGAGGAGATAACTAGGTAGCCACTAGGTCGAATCACCTCCTCATCTAAAAATCCCTCATGATGATATTCTTTCATTTGGATTCCTCCATTCACCTTGGCTCAGGATTAGACCACTCTCCTATTAACCTAGATCTTGATTTAAAAGAATTCCTAAAAATAGCCCCTACATATTTGAATGTTTCTGGTTAAATCACCCTTCCTTATATGGCAACATCTCGCAATGGTGGCATGANATCAAGATTCACAGTTCTTCAAGGAAACCATTTTCCAATTAAAAATAATAGATATGGAAACAATAAATTGGTTACATACTTGGAACAACAAACATGGAGGAGATAACTAGGTAGCCACTAGGCCGAATCACCTCCTCATCTAAAAATCCCTCATGATGATATTCTTGCATTTGGATTCCTCCATTCACCTTGGCTCAGGATTAGACCACTCTCCTATTAACCTAGATCTTGATTTAAAAGAATTCCTAAAAATAGCCCCTACATATTTGAATGTTTCTGGTTAAATCACCCTTCCTTATATGGCAACATCTCGCAATGGTGGCATGAAGGATACATTGAGTTGGGAACCCCAATGTACTGATTTCAACAACATCTCAAATACCTCATGTTTCATCTTAAAAAAGGGAATAAAGAGGAATTTGGTGGCATCTTTAAGGACAAGAGAGAACTCAAAGATCAAATGGAACAGATCAAACAATCAATGATATTGGATGGTAGAACAAATAAGCTAATTGAATAAGAAGCATCACCTCAAATTCAATTAGAGGCCCAAGCCATGTAAGAAGAGCTATTATGGAAACAAAAATCCAAGGTGGAATGGCTCGAAGAGGGAGAAACAAGTACCTCATCCTTCCATAAGTCTATGATCCAACAACGTCATCATAAAAGAATCTTATCCATATAGGAAAACCAAGGTAATAAACTCAATGATCATGAATAAATATAAAGGGAGTTGTCCCAATACTTCAATGCTCTCCTATTTGAACCCCCACTAGATAGAAGAGTTGACATTCAGAAAACAATGGGACACTTTCCCAAGGTGATAAATCAAGAAAAAAATCGTGTCGTTCTCAGAGAAATTACATTAGAAGAAGTGGAGTAAGCAGTCATGAATATGCCAAAGGGGAAATCTTCAAGAATGAATTGTTTTACCACTAATTTCTTCTAGTCTTGTTCGCCAATTATCAAATGGGATGTATGGAATATAGTGGAGGAATCTCATATATTTTCTAAAGTATTACCTACTCTTGGTTCTACCTTTCTCACCCTAATTCCTAAATAAGATAATGTGGAAGACACCAACAAATTTAGGCCAATCTCTCTTTGCAATGTAGTCTAAAAAATCATCACTAAGGTCATTGCAAATCATCTCAATACCTTCCTTCACGAGTTAATTTCCCCTTAGAAAATTGGATATGTGGAAGGTGGGAAAATATTAGACAGTATAATACGTTATCATGGAATGATTCATTCACTGAAAAACACCAGAAAGATAAGCATTCGCATCAAACTAGATATGTCTAAGTCCTTCGACAAGATTAGTTGACAATATATTAAGAAAATTTTCCTGGCCTTTGTTTTTTCAAAATTTTGGATTAAATTGATTATGTCTCTCACTTAATTATCTTTTTTTATCTATTATTATTAACTTCTCACACCTAGTTCACTTTTCTCCCTCTCAAGGAATATGGGAATGGGACCCCTTATCCCCTTTCTTCTTTATATTAATGGATGAGGTTCTTGGGAGAGCACTCAAGGCAATATTGGACAGTAATAGAATTCAAGGATTGCAATTTTTTGTGAATACCATGCTACCTTCCATCAGTAGTTCCTTGATGACATGATTCTTATAAGAATTTCAACTATAAATGAATCTCATTCCTTCAAGAAGGTTCAACTTTTAGACTTCATGGATGATTTTGGTACTTTTTTCAACGAGGATAAGTCACACATTCTTTTTTATAATATTTCTCTTACTATTAAAATTAATATCTCCATTATTCTTGGTTTTCAAAGAAGCCCCCTTCCATCCAAATATTTGGGTGTGCCTTTGGTGAAGAACACACTCCACAATTTTACTTGGGAGGATCTCCTCTCAACGCTAGAAAATAAACTTACCAATTTGATCTTTCGATCTCTTAACATTGTAGGTCAACTAGTCTTTCTCAAATAAATTCTTCAAGCTATTCCCTAATACATGTTTTTTGCATTAGCTAGTACCCCCAAATTCATCTTAAAATCTATCCATAATCTGCAACAATCCTTCCTCCAAGGTGGAACCCAAAAGGAAAGAAAATGAGCCCTTGTTTATTGGGATGAACTTTTTATACAAAAGATAGTAGGGGGATTAGGGATGAGAGGTATTGAAATCCTTTACAATGTTTTTGGGGAAAAAATGTGGTGATGATGGTTTCATAGTAAGGATGATTTATGGGGCAAGGTATGGTGAAGGAAATATATCCCAAACATAGACAAATCGGACTTAATCCACATGGATGAAATCATTGCAGGTTCCCTGATCTAGAATGTAGATTTGAATAACAAGAACATTATTTAGAAGAGCTTATTTTTGGAAATCTAGAATGGGTGAAATGCCTTATTTGGGATGATGTTACACATTATTTTTGTCACCCCTGTGATCAACTGGCGATATGTGCATTTCTTACTCCTCTGTTCCCTGAAGCTACTGAAGAAACAAGACTTTCTCCCTGAGAAATAAAATCATCTCTCCTTTCTTAAAAACCCTATCAAAGAATATCATCGCACCTTTCACATCCTGCACCATAGTGGATTGCGGCGTCATCACGGGCTACTTGTGTTTAGGGTGCAACAATTCTCAATCAAAGAAAAAAGGTGAAATTCTTGAAGGTTGTAGAATGGAATCTTCGGAAGGATAAGGTGGCCTCTGATCAGTTTGGTTCTCACTCGTTTCTATTATTTAGTGGGATTATCCTAATCCCTTCATCCATCTCTCTTCACTCTATATAAATAGGTATATCTCATGCGAAAGGCTAGGATGGCTTATGCTTGAAGAATTCTGTTGAAGATTGTACTTGTGATAGCTTTGATTTAGCTTTCCAAGTCAGGTTGTGAATACTCTTCATCAAAAGCATTGGAGAAAATGTGTGTGTGTTGAAGCAAAGGACCATTGGAAGGGACCTTGCAACATCAAGGCATATGTTATATTCTCCACTTTCATCAATATAATGCAATGATACATTTCTTCCCTATAAAAGTGTCTCCATTTTTATTATATAACTCCTTGATCTTATACATAGGTTTCATTGGAATATATATATTGTTKTTCTCTCTCTTTGTTGGTTTGTTCTTCTTAACAGGTTCAACATCCCACAAATCCAAATATGGAGCAAGGACAATACTAGCGAGGATMAAATGACGTTTAAATGGTATGTCATTTGTCCCTCTTCGAGCAAGTTTACATTACAATGAAATCTAAGGAGAAGCTTGTATTCTACTATGTTTTGTTCTATTTTCTTGTTGAARTTAGGGAGATTAGTTTGYATCACCACTTATCGATTTATCCGATAACAAWATTGGCAAACATAATGGGGATCATCCTCTTTTGGTATTTTCTTCCTTTTTTTCTTTTGGCTTGCATGATTTTGGTTGATTTTTCATTCTCTGATTCAATGGGTGATCCATGTTGACTCCCTAGTCTTAAAAAGTTCATTGGGAAACCATGTCATCTGTTCATTTTTCCTTCACTTTCAGTCATCATCATACCCTGCTATGAAAACCAGGGTGACGACGTCGCACTGTGTATTTCTCACTGCCTATGACGATCCTTGATCGTCACACTATGCCCTTCTGCAACCTGTGACAATTCTTGAAGAAATGTTTTCAGTGACAGTCAATTTTTCCTTTATTGCCCAGATTTTTTTATCATTTCTTGGGATGAAGTTTTGGTCCTGTTGGATGACTATTCATAGCTTGGTTTGCATTTTTTAGTTGAATTTGATCATTTCTAAAGTGTTGAGAGTATTTTTCATAAGCTTCATAGTTTTATCTTTCACTTCTTGCTTCAAGGGTATAATATCTAGGCTTCATCCCTGAGTGCTTGTCAGATAAGTTGTTATTGATATTTTTGAGTTTTGGATTGTTGTTGATTTGAATTTTTTTTTTTATTACATTAAACAAATAAGTTTTCTTACTTTTACATTTTTGGTTTCATTATGATTTAAGTTTGGGAAATTGCGTCATGAGTGAATTCATCTTCTTGAACAACTTTTTCTTTTCGATTCGGATCTCTGTTTTTATTTGAAAAGAAAAAGAATTGAAGTTTGTTTTTATATTGGTAGTGTTTACAAGAAATTTTTGCATTCAAGTGTTTGTTTAAAAAGAGAAAATTGTAAAATTGGGTAGCTTTGATTGTTTGGCATTAAGATAGTTCAAATATTGAAGGATTTGTGTTTTGCAACTTTTTGTATTCTGGAAAAAGAAAACCTTCTCCCTTATGTAATTAGAGTTCATCGAACAAAAAGATTGCATCTCATCTCTCTTTGCATATTGTTGATTCAAGGTCAAGCACTTCATCAGTTTCATCTCTACTTCCTTTTTGAGTTAAGAAACAGCCATCAAAATTCAACGTAATTTTAAAATCTATCTAGTAACTTTTATTTTCTAGAACTCTTATACACCAACATTAGCTAGGGATAACACTTTGGAATAGGTTGTGAGGAATACTCTCCAAAGCATCAAAACACACAATAGTATCTTGTGATAGGGAGAGTTAAATCCACTTGCTACATTTTGTCCTGGGAAGCCCTTCTAACACAAGGGTCAGTCACGAGGTCACATTAGGGCCGACAGAGTTACTCACCCTTCTTTGTTGGTATTAGTGTAGTGATTGTGTGCATTATTGGGGGTCACTTGAAAAGAAAATCCTGTGCGGACCTTCTCGAGGTGATTTGTAGCTTAGATACCCTGCCCTTGCGCGTATATCTGACCGTCGACTGCTTCCCCATGCATCATTATCGTAATTGGTAACCTTAGTAGCCTA
>JASDQU010736986.1:146605-165945 GCA_032191745.1 Picea mariana | reverse complement strand
AAAGATGAAAAAACAAAACAAATCATTGAGAGTTCAAAACTCTCATTTAGTGATGTAAACATATAATTCACCTACCTATTCAACTTTACATTTAGTTGTATTCTCTAAAATGTTTAGTGAATGCTCAAAACTTTCATTTCTAAGAAGATTTGTATGGTTATTCAAAATTTTCATTAAAAAGAAACAAGTTTTAAAGGTGATGATTGATATTATGCTATTTATTCATTTCATTAGTTTCAATCCCATTGTTAAGTGGGCTATTCAAAATCATAAGAAATTAGTGATAAACTTAAACTAATTTTCTTAGATATGAATTATAAATCTTAAATTAAAAATTTAATCCAGAAAAAGTTGAAAGCTTCTCCACACCCAAAATAATTCTTATTTTTAAAAATATATTAAATTTATTATATATATAATTTACTGATTATTTTTTAATTTTTTGATTATCAATTCAAATTCAAGAAAAAATAAACTAATTTCAAATAAAAATAAAAATTAAATATCATAATCCTTGCCATCCGTGTTCTATACAGAAATTTACAATCAATCCTTGGCATCCGTGTTCAATCGTATTAACCCTCTACAATCTGTACAATTTCAAGTTCAAAGACCCTCTGGAGTGCTCTCGAACCGGAAAAACCTATACGATACTAAGCATTGCAAGAGACTTCATGAGAATATGCATCATAAATCTCTCACTTGAACCCAATGCATCATAAATGAGAATATTGGCAGATCCCAAATCACTAACTTTAACAGTAAGACATTCAGCCAAATTGTAAAATTCTGACGTGATATCAATTCTTCTACCAAAAAACTAGATAAGAAAAATCTGCATTGGACGCATTAATCATACTGCTACATCCACCTACCAACTATAAAAAAATTCACAAAAATTGCAAAAATATAAATTGAGAACAAGTAACTTTCTCCTCCAAAATATACTAAAAAGGGATCACAAAACCTCGGAAATGGACTCAAGAATCATATGGGTAAAGATCCAATCTACTAACTAAAAAATCTTCATGAAAATTGAAAAAATAGGAATCGATTTCAACTGATCTAGATACAAAAAGCTCTGCCTACCTTAGAACTGTACATTTGGTAAACCACAATCTCTCATGTCCAGCAGACACCTCCAGTATAATTGAATACCCACCCTTGTCCAACTGTTCCTCAGGTTCACCAGCCCTGATGCAACATCAGGTTCATTCTTACGCTCCATATAACAAGATCACACCTGACAAAATCTCCCCGCAGAGATAAAACCACTATGAATGCCATACAAACCCATGACAATGATGATGAATGCCATACAAACCCATGACAATGGAGTTATGATTCCATATGATAAAAATAATGGATGTTCAGTCCAGATGATAAATATAATGGAAGTTCTCATAATGTTGGCTTACCTTGTTCTAGTGGGAGTGAGCTGAAACACATCAGAATCCAACAAAGTCCCCCCTTAAATCTTCTGAAATTAAGAGGTAATGTTTTCAATTAAAATCCGAGCAAAGAACATAACACACAGAGCCTAAGTTCAGTGAGCCATTGTGGGGCTTAGTCAACTAAACTAAAGCACACAAGAGAAGTATCTCTCAGCTGAATGAGGATGGATGGAAAACTAGAAGAGGGCAATCTTTGTGATGCCAAACACATAGAAATTATCTCCCATGTGGAGGAATAATAGGCTATGGGATGAGAGTGTCGCTAAAAGATTGGAAGCATACCTATTAGTAGGAAATGTACTTGAAACGGTGGATAGGGTAAGGTCACGGGACAATAATGTTTTAATCCAATGAGAATCTAAATATGATTAAAGGGTATTAAAAACCAATTATAAGAATTCACAACAAGAGTTTCTATCGATCAATGGAAAATCACTTTACAAGGATTCATGAAGCAAATGCCATCAGTATCGCTTTCGAAGACAAGCTATTACTCTAAAGAGATTGGAAGATGTAAAAAAAATGTATTATTAATTTCGGAAGAGGCCAAATAACATCAAAAGAGTTGAGCCACTTGGGTAGCCTAAGGAGACAAAAATACCAAGTTTTTCTATAATTTTACAAACATGGGAAGGGTACCAATTCTAAATGGGATATTTAAGCTTAGACACTTAAATAGTTTCTAAGTTTAAGGAGATATTAAGTGTAGGGTTTCTCTTCCAAGAAGCTATTCAAGGACCCCTAACATCAATTAATATAGCAAAAATTGTAAAACTCTCCACTTTGTTTCCAAGTTTAGTCCACTAGGAACAAAATGATAGTTTAGTGGAGGCAATTTCTAAAGAGGAATTAAAATATGTCATTTCTTCCTTCTAAAAAGATAAGAACCTGGGTCTACAAGGATTTCCCATCAAGTTCTACCCAGGATTCTATGATCTCATAGAGGAGGATATTCTAGGAGTGGTGGAAGAATCTAGAGTTTCAAGTTGGGTTTTAGGAGCATTAAACTCTACCTTTTTGGCAATGATACCTAAGAAAGTTGCTCCCCATAAATTAGAAGAATTTAGGTCAATCTCTTTGTGTAATTCCATCACTACTATATTTGAACCCATTTTTCAACATAATTCAATGTGAGTTCAACATTACAAATGTTGATTCGTGTCACTCATGAATTGAATATATTTTGGCTAAGTGTCATAGAATATTCAACTTCTTACAGGTCGTTGATCCAACGATTAAGAATTTGTGACCCTTTTTTTTCCTTATTCATCACTTACCCGATGCTAAAATGACATATAGATGACATGTATCCAACATTTACCTCTTCATTTTTGTGTGGACCACATGACAGAAAGCGCCATTTACCTATCGAATAATCGACGTGAAAGGAACAAATATTCAACACATGCAATGTGAACTAATTTAGAATCTACTAATTGGTCCTTGCCACATGACAAACTCCAAATGTATATTTTTAACATCAAGTAGGTTATGAGACATCAATGTATAATTCAAAATCCGCCACATGTCTATAAATCTCTTTAGTGTGACATAATTGATGCATAGGCCAATGTTTCATATCTAATCAATGTTAAATAAATGTTCAAATGCTAATTTGATATTTATATATACATATAACATCAATAAAATGTCAAATAACTAATATGCAATTTAAAAAAATAAATAAAATAATAATTACTAGAAGAGAGGTGGAGTTACCCTTCTTCACCATCAAACCCCCTCTATCATCCTCTCCATGTATGTGTTAGATTTTCTTAAGTTTTCATTAGCAATAGATTAACTAGAGTATGTTGATCTTCTCTTAATATTAAGCATCCATATACTAAAAATAAACATAATCTAGAAGCAAATAGACAAGCACACGAAGACACATAGATTTATCCTGGGAAGAACCCAAACTCGGGGAAAAACTCAATCGAATTTTCTTGTAGAGAATCTTTCTGATAATGCAATACAACCTTGAACAAGCTCTCTTCACAAGAGAAAAGTCAACAATGAAGAAACCTTGATAACAAGTACTTATCTCTTCTTCTTGTCAAACCCTAGCAAGGGTAGACAACTGAGTAGCACCACACAACCTTAGCGCAATTATTATAGAGGTAGTACACAAGAGAAACCACCAATAAGAACCAAGAATATCCTTCCCCAAGTGGGGAAAAATCTCTAAGAGAACTAGAAAACCGAAAATAACGAAACTGCCACAACTGCAACTGTTAGATGCCTAGTGTGCACTGCAGAAGGAGAATTGTCTGACTGTACAAATGAAACGATCCAGTCCTATACTTATGTTAATATGGATGCTTGTCTTGGGTCGACTTCTTATTCTGGGTCTTCAAATTTACTTTATTATATTTGTGATCCGACTTCTCTTCCTAGAAATTATATTTCCACTTTATTATTTTCTTGTGGGATGACTTCTCTTCCGGGGTGTTCTTCAACTGTTCAATGGTATTCCTTTGACTTATGGAATCTTCTTCTTCTCTAAGAAATATTTTCCAAGAGGGAATACCTCCTGCTGCTACCAAAACATCAACACTCCCTCTTAGCTAGGGATATATTCTTCTAAGATGTTTTCTTCTAGTAGTCCCAATCACACCCATCTGTTTCACATGGCATGGGTAAGACTACCACCATAGTATTATGAATACGATTATGAGCATCTAGTATTCACAAGACTACCACCATAGTCTCATGACTACGCTATAAGAATCTAGTAGTCCAAGACTACCACCATAATCTCACGACTACACTATGAGAATCTAGTAGTCCAAGACTACCACCATAGTCTCACGACTACGCTATGAGCATCTAGTAGTCCCAAGACTAAAACCATATTCTGAAGACTATGCTATGAGCATCTAATAGTCCCCAGACTACCACCATAGTCTCATGACTATGCTATGAGAATCTAGTAGTCCAAGACTACCACCATAGTCTCAAGACTACGCTATGAGCATCTAGTAGTCCCCATACTACTAGCATAGTCTCATGACTATGCTATGAGAATATAGTAGTCTAAGACTACCACCATAGTCTCAAGACTATTTAATGATGTTTCTACTCTCCTAGTAGTCCCAATCACACCCATCCACTTCACATGGTATGGGAAAGACTATTACCATAGTCCCAAGGATACATCATGATCCCAATCACACTTATCCATTTCACATGTCGTAGCCAAGACCAAACCACAAGTCCCAATCACACCTAGCCACTTCACATGGCGTAGGCAAGACTTGTACCAGGGTACACATTACTCCCTCGGTCACTTCACATGAATGATCTTTGAAACCCTTGGCTAAAGGGAAAGCCCGTTGGAGGAGAAACATCACATCTCACTCTCAATGAGGGTGGACATTCTACGTCATGCCAAGATTGTCTTTGAAGTGCTCATACTTCACTCTAGACAAAGGCTTGGTGAGAATGTCCTCTATCAGCTCATTCGTGGATATGTATCTGAGCTCCACTTCTCCTTTCTACACAATGTATTGGATGTAATGGTATTTGATCTCTATATGATTTGACTTGTCATGAAAGATTGCATTCTCTGAAAGCTTCACACAACTTTGATTACCACAATATATCAAAGTTCACTCCAACTCTAGATCAAATAACCCTGCAAGTAAATTCCAAAGCCACACTGCTTCACGAATTTCAACACTAGATGCTATATACTATGCCTCTATTGTACTGAGTGCCACTGGTGTCTGTTTTTTTCTCAACCATGAGATCATGCCTGATCCCAAACTGAAGCAACATCCTTATGTGCTTTTTCAGTCCATTGCACTCCCTACCTAGTCAGATTATGTATAACCTTGCAATTTCACTTCACCATCTGAGACATATTTGAGTCCATATCCAACCATACCATGTAGGTACCTCAACACATGATTTTTTTTTATCCAATGTACATTGTCAGGCTCAACCATGTATTGAATCAATGTGTTCACTGCAAAGCATATATCCGGCTTGGTGTTAAAGGAGTACATCAAGGATTCAATCAAATGTATGTACACCATGGGATCAACCAAATATGAATATGAATCACTCAAGAGATTCAAATTCATAACCATAGGTGTGGCCATGGACTTGCAGTCCATCATCCCAGATATCTACAGGATCTCAACTGTATATTTTCCTTGGCTAAGGAAAATCTCATCCGGCCTCTTCCACACCTCTAATCCCAAGAAATAGTGCATCAAAACCAGATCCTTCATTTCTAAATATGAAGTGAGCCCTATCTTGCACCCATATATGATATTCTCATCCCATGTAAGAAATATGTCATCCACATATAGTACCAAGATCAATGGGAAACCATATTCAACCTCGTAGTAAAGGTTGGGATCTGCATCACTCTTGGTAAACCCTAAACTTATCAGATAATTGTCTATTCTAGCAGCCTAGGTTCCTACTTAATCTTGTACAACTCAATCTTCAATTTGAAAACATGGGACTCCTTCCCATGGATCAAAAAACCTTACGGATTCTTTGTGTACACTTCTTCTTCAATTACACCATTCAAGAAGGACATCTTAACATCCATCTAGTGTAATTTCTATCCCATAACAAATGCAATAGAAATAATAGTTCTAATGGAAGTGTACCTTTCTACTGGAGCAAGTGTCTCATCATAATATTCTCCCTCTTTCTGGGAGAATCCTATAGCCACAAATCTATCTTTGTACTTCTCTAGGCTTCCATATGGAGCATGTTTGATCTTGTAGATCCACTCGGAATTCACCATTGACTTCCCTTCTGGTATCAGAACCAATTCCCACACATAATTCTTCATGATGGATTGGTACTCTTCCATCATGGAATCCTTCCACACTTTTTTCTTTGTAGCTTCCTCATAAGTGGAAGGTTTTGAATCATGATTCTCTGTGACTGAGGAAAAACAAATATCTCAATCCTTTTGACTGGTTGTCTTTTCTGTCACTATAGAAGAGTCTACTGAAATAAGGGAATCCTCCTAGGATATCTCACATATCCTAGGAGCCTATAAATCTTTGACCTATCCTCCTCATCCCATGGAACATGTCTGTCAATCCTGGAAGATGTTTCTCTCCCACCTGAATTTGAGGGGGAACTACCCTTGAATGATCAAATCTTCCTATGAGTCGATTGAATCTCTCTGAGATTAGGCTCACTCTGAGTCTACATGCTCCCTATGGAACATGACACCCTTTAAGTCTATACAATCTTGGATCCATATTCTCCCTCTATATTTACCGACCTCCTTTTAAGTCTAATCTCCTATGAACTGTACTAGGAAGAGATGCTCCTCCCTACTAGATCTTGAGGGTTGACTCTCTCTGAACTCCATCTCCTTTTGAGATGGTACTTGGTGGGACCACCTACCTCACCACTGGTGGAGCTAGATGTTCCTTCTCATGATGTGTATCATCAATTCCATATAAATTGAGAATCTTTGGGTCGTTTTTTCTCCTTGAAACTAGAACAGGTATTCCTTAATGCATCCTGCCAAGTGTCATGAAGGCATGCTGACCTCCTCCTAGTCACTGCAACATCTCTAGGTAGATCCATTGGTCCTTCTAGGTTAATTGACTCTTCATGATGGTTTGAAGAGTGATCATATTAAATAGAGGTTCTGTACGATAATTCTTCAGATCCTTCTACTCCTCACAATAAATATCCATAAGAGATATTCTATATCCCGCAAAAGTACCCTTCTTTCCAAAAGATTCTAACTCCATCCTCTTCTTCTTCGCTACATGGATGTGTATGGTCATGTACAAAGTTCAATGTCTGGATAGTTTACTCCATGTCTCATCTAGATACTATCTAATTTTTTTCCTCCCTCAATTGCCACTAGTGTACGACTGTGCTAGGGTATTCCTCCCATAACAACACCCTTATAGAAGAGAAACATCCACTTTCAATGGTAAACTAAAGAGAACCCAATGGCCTGCAATAATGACACCAGTAGAATGGATTAGAGAATATGAGAGAGAAGGAAAATGAGATTACAAAAGTGTTCGATTCAAATGGGGAGCCTATGTTCGATGATCCAAAATTCTTTGACACCTATGTTTAGAAATTTCCCCTTGGGATGAAAAAGAAATCTATCTTTTATGAGCTCCCATATTGGGAGCATCTTAATATTTCACACTTACCATATCTCATGCATATATTTAAAAGAAAATCATCTTCTTTATGGAGGCACATATCATCAAAATAAAGTAACACAGACTGTTAGGAGAGATCTTATTTCTTCAAAAAGTTAAAAAGAAACATTGGCCAAGAAAAGAAAGTAGAGGAGAGGTTGGTCCCTCTTGGTCTTTCAATCAAGGTGATGTCTCATGGATAATGAATAAGGATGATATTTATTTGGAAAATGAAGTTATATTGGGTGTGAAGGTGCCTTCTTTATATGGTTCTTCACTATGGTGCAACTTCACTGTGGAAGACCATTTGTCAGGGTTAAAATCACATGACCATTTGAACCTTCTAAGAGTACATATGTCAAAAACATGATTTTAGTATAATATTTTTTATAAATTCATGACATGGGATAAACATAATTAATTTTGTATTTGTTTACTTTATAGTGTCATTATTCTCTACTCGTGCATGGGTGTGTGAACCATTACTTCTCCCAGGACCTATGGTGTGCCATATCTAAATTATATGCATTTGTACATTGGATCACATCAAAGGAGATTCATATGGATAACATTCCATGGTGGCATCAAGAGATAGCTGAGATTGTTTGTATGTTTGAGAATGAACTACCAACGAGTTTAATGGACTTGCAGGTTCATCTTTTAATTCACCTATTATATGAGGTTGAAATAGTCAGAGTGGTCTTATGTCCTTGGATGTTCTTCTTAGAGAGGTACATGAATAAATTGAAAGGATTTGTTCGAAAAAGGGAAAACTCGGAGTGTTCTATGGAAAAGGGGTACATATCATATGAGTCTTTCTATTATTCCAATGAGTACATCAAGCATATCGACAACACACTAGGTGTGATGATTTGGGACGACAAAAGGGATGAAGACAAAAGAGAAGGGGATATTCTCCAAACGAATGGAAAAAGACGGTTGATAAAAAGTAAGTGACTTGTCGTTTGTCAAATTTATACACAATATCTATTCACACTGAACTTCTTAATGTATATTTTGATCTGATACGTACTATATGTTGGTTTGATTTCATGAATATATATATACATTAGTAAATTCAGAAATTGATGCCATCAATCAATTCATTCTTTACAATTCGAAGGAAACACAACCGTGGGTCACATTTTACGAACATAAGAGGAGGAAATGGTACAATGGCAGGAAAGAATTTAGACGGTTGAATGGTAGAAGCATTCCTTATCTTGATCATCTAAAAGAAAATATGCCAATGATATCCCCCAATAGTTGGGCTGCTGACCAAGTCAAAGAGAAATACGGTGCATCTGGTCATTACCCAGATGTCGAAGAGGATGCACTAAACATAGGGATTGGGTGCAACAACTTGGTAATAATATCTTTGTGTACAATTTTAACTCATAATGCACCTTTTAATTGTAACATCTATATTTTATATTTTATTGGTTGGATTATTAGACACATGACATTGTGATTTTTTTACTTTATTATAGGTTCATTTGTTCCCATATATGTGGGCATATGGACATCATTTTCGCACAGAGGATGTCGGTGATGGATGCATGATAGAAGATTTCATAGTGGAAGCCGAGTTTGACCAATATAGTCGTGCTAGCCACCATGATCAAAACCCAATATGGGGGACATTAGGTTATGTTCGAAAGATACAAGAGATCATTCGAGTGGACTTCTCTTCTTTCCAATGTCTTATTTTTAGCTGCAAGTGGTGGGACACCTTTTATCAGAATAATGTAAATGAAGATCTCAATAGTGGGATGATATGTATCAACTCTAGAAATATGTGGGATGAAGCTAAGGAGCCTTATGTTTTCCCAAAACGCTGCAACCAAGTGTTTTTACCCATATGTGTTGGATAGGTATTGGTGGTTCATATTAAGACACGACCCTAGATCAAAACATATATTTTAGAAGAACAGTGCTATCATGCCAAGCGAGGAAGATAATAAGGGTGATGGCAATAGAGAGTGATATGTACATGTTTTATTTCATCATTAATACTATTGTTTTATCTTTTTGTTATCTTTATTTTGCTAATTATATTGTTTTTTATTCATCTTCTGATAGAGGAAATGTTAAGATAATTATAACAAATATTTGAACAAATTTAGTTGGTTAACAATTAGTTTGATGCATAATGTGTTTGTCTTTCAAATTATTTGTTATTGCATGGAACAATTGATTGAAATAGAATTTTATGTTGTTATTTGAACCTATTTCTATGTTGTTGCATGTTTAATTATATAAAATTTTAAGAATTATTATCATGATAAAGTCGTAAGAATTATTATCATGTTCAAAAAGGCCTCAAGATGTTATATGTTTGACCCTTTACCAACATGTTATAGAAGCATTGAAACCTAAAAATGAGCATAGTAACAATGGTGTACTTAGAATTTTGATGTGTATAGAAGGTGACATTTATCCATTTATTAACAATCCTCTTACCCTTGGACACATTCAAGCACTTGTATAAAGCACTTTTGTTAGTGATATGACTTTGATCCTTATATGTCTTAGGGAAATAATTTTAATATTTACATTGTGATTCCTTGCTTGAACATTTGATTTGTGAATATTTTAAACCATACATGAGTTATTTAATTAATTTTTAAAATTTTATATATATGCAACGACATATAATATTTTTATAGTTGTTAACATGTTTAGATATTGAATGGTAATATTTCAATTTACATAGTTTATTATTTATCCTAATAATCTATGTTGATATTAGAAGTAATAATATGGTTGATATGCATGTTTAATAGTACAACCTTTTTGATGATATGTTAACATGAGTTATTTAATTATATATATATGCAATGACATATAATATTTTAATAGTTGGCAACATGTTTAGATATTGAATGGTAATATTTTAATTTACATAGTTTCTTATTTATCTTAATAATCTATGTTGATATTAGTAGTAATAATATGGTTGATATGCATGTTTAATAGTACAACCTTTTTGATGATATGTTAACATGATGATTCAAAAATTGATTTTATGTTCATGTATTTTGTATATTTAAAAGTTAGATATTTAACAAATAATGTGGTTTATAATTTAAAAATTAAATTTCTTACTTGATTTTGTGATCAACTTATGAAATAATGACAAAAATAACAATCGGAAGATTAATTTGCATCCATAAAATTTTAGGGGCAATAAAATTCTTATCATTGGAGATCATAACTTTTTATAATAACAATTTTTAGTGTAGAAGAGTCTATTAAAAAGAGTAATTAGTACAATGGAAAATAACATTTATTCATATGCAATTTGTTTTTCGAAAAATAATTTAGTTAGAATGAATATATATGAACTATCTATGAAATAGAAAAATGTTTATGATGATTTTACAATTATAGTTTCAACCATATTGAACTTTGTAATTTATAAAAATATATTTTCTTTTTTTATTTAAATTAAGTCTTTATGTTTCATATATAAAATTTTTATATAAGTTCACCAATACATAATCTATAATAAAGATCATTTAATAAAAATAAATATCATGATGATAACCATCTAACAAACATAAACATCATCTAAAATACACATTTAAATTCACTAACATCATCTAATTAATTATATATACTTCTAGCACATACAAACGTCATTAATTAGCTAACACACAAATCTAGTAATCTAATAGGGTATCATCATTGTGATCACATCTAACAAAACACAAGCATTGTCTAACATATTCACCAAAGACATCTAACAAACATCATTTAATACAAACATCTATCAAGCACATTTAACAAGCATATCTAACATGACCTAAAAATGTACACATCAACATCAACATATAAATTAATTAAGTACATAATCATGATCAATAGGGAAAATTCACATCTAATGAACAATGTTATAACGTACACATCTATCAAACACATTTAACAAACGTACATAACATGACCTAAAAATATACACATCAACATCCACATATAAATTAAGTACATCAACATGTATAGAAAAAATGCACCATATATATATCATGAACAAGTCAAATAATTGTTATAGCATATCTGGTCCAGCCAATGGGATAATCTGTATATCTACAATAGTAGTGGATTCCTGGTTTGTAGCAGAAGATGATGGATGGTCAGGAGGAAGTGGTTGGTCGAATCTTTGACCAGAAATAAGTGGTGGAGGAACAAGTCTTGTCTAGTCATCTAGGTGAGGTCAAAGAGGAGGATGAGGAATAGGTCCTTCCTTCTCATCTAGGTGAGATGAAAGAGGAGGAGGAGGAATATGTGTTTCCTTTCATGATCTAGGTGAGGTGAAGGAGGAGGAGGAGGATGTGGAGAGGGATCCCAACCACCCTCATCAATCGATGGGGAATTGGATGAACGAGACGTATTGGAAGGTGACTTGTGCCTATCATCGATATCCCTCCTCGATGCTAGTATATTGGTACCTCTGATGATATGACACATAAGAGGCATCAAATCATGCGACATCTCCCTCCAAATATCCAAGATCATAGGATCTCCCCTGATGTCTCGCATCAACACATGGCATACTCCCACCTCATTCAAAAGTGCATAGATTCAGTCGCCCAATTCTAACCTAAATTGTGTATCTATCCTAACCTCCTCTGCACTAAAAGAGGTGATCCACAGTTCTGCACCAGACACTTGAAAATTAGCTGGGGATAATACATACCCCCAATATATTGCTGAGAGTACATGAGTTGAATCTCTATTGCAACACCTACTAGGACATATGGGAACTAGGTAAATCCTCCCATCTCCTAGATAGCTCAGTGATAAAGTAAAAATCCTCCTTAGTGGGATGGTACCACTGATTCATACCCACACATAAATCATGCCGATGGACATCCCATCAATGGATCAGATGCACCAACAACTCAAAGTGCCCTTTCAGGGATGTAGCCTCCTCATAGTACTTAAGGAGGCCTACATTCCTCAAGAGAACACGAGTCCCTGCAGTAATAGGGAGAGGGTACAAATCCCTCTCCCTCTCCCTCGGCTCTCATTCCCATACAACATTGTACAAGTCCACCCTCTGCTCCTATTGCTCATATTGTTGCTCTCTCCACTCACGTCTCTGCATGATGAACACATGAAATACATCAACCTAAATCATACATAAAACATAAAAAAAATCTACTAAATGGGAAATTTATTTATAAATACAGAAAAATAACTTCCTTCAATAAATAAATAAATAAATTTCATAACTGGTGTGCTTGAAAAACAATCAAGCATCGCCTGTTGTGTGTACATAACTTGTGAGCATCGCCCACGGTGCTCTAGTGAAAAATAATGCACCATATTAAATTTGTTATATTATGTTATGCAGTGCATTTTATAACCCAACCACATTGGTGTGGTCAGGTAAACCCACTGTTACACGTCAAAATTGCACACTTACGCATCTCACCCTAAGTGTCGCAAATGTTGTAAAGTGTCGTATGTACTTTGGTAAGTGTCATCAAGTGTCATATTTACCTTACTAAGTGTCATATTCACCTTTACATGGTTTTATATGTTATTTAACCCCTTGAAACCATCAAAGAACATTTTCCATGATCCCTAAGTCATATTGGAGGAAGAAACCCATCATTTCAAGGCTAGAAACACACTTTTTACTTTGAAAATCGACCATTTTTGGGGATTTTTTGTAAGGTAGCGCCCCCCTATCCATATTGGGGGAGTGATACCCCATAGGGTAGCACCCATATTAGCTTATTTATGGAGCGCTACAACACTCCATCTCTAACTATAAGGGAGTGCTACTTTTGGTTGAGGAAAATTTGGGATCCCCCACCTTAATATATGGGCCATCTCTTTAAGATTAGGTTAGTTGTGTTCAACCCTCATGATTGGGACTCACTTTAGGATCTGATCCAAGCTTCAAGGATCCATATCCTCAACCATACCCCTCATTTTCTCATGGTTTTTATGCCTCTCAATAATATATATTGAAGGCTTTCCAAGGTAAAAAGGAGGAATTTCAGATATCAAACTTATGATATTGGTAGCATTGTGAAAGGGTTGGACGAGGATAGCTTGGGGAGGCTATTGCAACTGCATTGTGAAAGGGTTGGACGAGGATAGCTTGGGGAGGCTATTGCAACTGCATTGATCATGGTTTGTAAGTATTCTCTTTGGGTTCTCATTTTAATGTACTTGACCTATTTCCTTCAAGCTTATGTATTCTTGCATGTGCTTGTATACTGTTCCTTCGATCTTTGTAGATGAATTTGTTTGATGTAATCTTGTAGAGTAGGAGTTCTTTGTTTCTCTTTGATACCTATTGCAAGTATCAAGTTGTGTTAAGGAGTTTTGAGATCAAGCTTGGATTGGAAGCAGCTAAGACAAACTTCGAAACAAGGTGCATCACACTCTTTCTCCTTCTCTCTTTCTGATTGATCAAATTGAATTCAAAGGGATGTTAGTGTCCATTTGTAGTGTTTCTGTCTTGGTATAGGCATCTATAATCCAAGGGAAAGTTCACCCGTCCTTAGGGGAATATTTCTGTAACATAAATTGGTGACTCCACTGAAGAAGTACATTGACTTGTCTTTCCTTGGATCGTCTGAACCTTTGCATAGTTTGATCTTGTTTGGTTGATTGTCTGAACTTTCTCCATATCATTTTTTGGATTCTTCTCTGAACTTTCTTGTATTCCTTGAATGCTTATCGATTGTCGAGTCCTTGATTGAGTGAGTTATCATACTTGTTTATTTCAGTTCTCATTATCTTGTGAGTACATGATTTGTTTGAAATCCTTTTTTCTTCGTATCTTTTGTAGTTGCATTCGACTCTCTCATTTTGATTGAAAGTGATGAAGAGTTGAAGGATTTGCATATTCTTTCTTTATGTATTAGAATCAAACAAAGAATATAGTTTCATTCTTTCTTTTGGGTAGTGTATATAGGTAAATTTCATTTGGGAATTTGGTGTTTCTGTTAAAGGAAGTTGAAACTCTTATCCATCCTATATGTAGGATTAATTGAAGAAAAATATTTGCATCTCATTATTTTTCACTCTTTTGGAGTCAAGTCTAAAACATCATAAGTTTCACTTTCACACCCTTGATTAAAAAACATCCCTAAAATGAAGGGCTTATAAAATTGATCAGACACATTTCTATTATCTGGTAGCAAACCTACATTAGCTTAAAGTGTAGGGATTTGGAATAGGTTGTGAAGATAACTTTCCAACGCCATCAGAAAAACATAGAATCTTGTGTTAGGGAGTGGTAAATCCAATTGTTCGTATAAGAATAGCCAACATCCCCCTCTCACAGAAGGGTTAAACATGAGGCCGCATGAAATAGAGCAGTGGATATTTCCCCTTCGAAGCTTAACCCATGTAGTGGAAAGATCATATATTGGGGGTTCATTTTGAGAAACTTCTGGTTTCATTTGGTCTCGGAGCTTTGTGAATCCCGAATCTGTTCGGGGTCCTCAGTAGGCTTCTGGCCCACTTGTCTTCATTTCTCTTGAATAATTTTGGACTTGTTGTCCTTCCCATACGTTCAATCCTGACTATCGACGGTACCCTCCTGGAGGCTGATTGTGACTTGGTAACCTTAGTGTCCTATATCTGTAGGGTTAATACATAAGGTGACGGTGAAGGGGAGTCTTTGTTGTACCTAGGTCAAACGTTGGTCAAACTCACTTGGGATCCTTGGAGGGTAAAAACATGGGTAAAATCATGTGGGGTATTTGTACCAAGGCGTAAGTCCATTAAGCAGATCATGATTGTGGATTTCATCACCAACTAGTGGTTTCATTGTGAGAAAGTTTATTTGATTTTTTTCTTATTAGATTTGTAGCGTGTGTTGTTTGTTTTCCTTAGTGGACCTTAGGTTGAGTCATTGTCATTGGCATCAGTTCCTGGGAGTAACAATGAAGGAACCCATTTCCCTGGGGAACCTTTCACCTTTCCTTATTTTTGAAATGTTGGTCCTTCGTGCATTACCACATTGAGTCTTTCAGGACTCACCATTGGGTTACCAGTTTGATTATTCCCCACTCCAGTGATATTGAATTTACCCAATGCTTCAAACGCACCTAATGCTTTGGATGTAAGTACACCACCCACAAATCAACCTCATGTCGACCTTTCTCCTTCTTCACTCGTGAGGTCTCCTTCCATTTCTCCTTCTTGGCCTAATGAAATATCTAAAGCAAGTAGTTAGGTTGATAAGAAGAAGAATAAATGGAAGGAGAAGAAGAAGAAGAATCAGAAAGAGACCAAGTCTCCAATCACATCAAGTCATGCTGGATCCGAGCAACCAACTATTGTTAATCGTACTGGGAGTGTTGATAAAGTCGACAAGTCTAAAATGAAGAATCCTAAACCCAAATTACCTTGAAGGATTTGCAAAGGTGACCAATTTATGAGGGATTGCCATGGTCTCACCAAGGTCTTAGAAATTTGTTCTTCCATGTCATCAGCCCCTGCTGGACATGTTGGTGACACCCTATCAACTAGTGATGTTAAGGTCGATAAGAAGAATGGAACCGTCAAATTTCCTTGTATGTTATGCGAAGGTGATCATCACTCTCACCTTTTCCCTCGCATGGCCGAGGCTTCTTATCTTTTGGAAAAGCTTCAACTTCCAACTTCTTATCGTAATATATCTCCCAACCCATCGTTAGTTGATGGACTAGTCAATCTGGTTCCATCCTCGGTCAATATGGTTGACCAAGTGGTCAATCTGGTTTCATCCTCAGTTGAACCAATAACCAAATTAGTTGATCCATTTCTATCATTGGTCAACTCCAATCTTCATCTAAAGCGTGAACCCAAAGTGATCGATCTGAATCCATCATTGAATGATCCCACTCCTCCCTTAAGGAGTGTAGCCCAAGTGGTCACTCTGAGTCCATTATCGATCTATCCCACTTCTCATTCCAAGAGTGAGGATATTTCTTAGGTTTACCTCATTAATATTGATTCACCTGAACAAGGGGGAACTATGCCCATCCAAATGGAACCTCTTCAAGCACTCAAATGATTTTTATTGATTGGAATCATTTGATAGAGCCATGTATTCTTTCTTATGTGCATTTCCAAATCACTGTGTAGGTTTGTGATAGAAATATTCCTAACACTATAATAGAAAAAGGTGATTCTATTAGCGTCTTATCCACAAATGCTTAGAAATCTTTTGGTTCCCCACAACTTGCACCCTTGATATATAATTTGTTTATCTTTGACAGAAGATTTAGTCAGCCTTTAAGGATCGTTCCTTAGTTTCTGGTTACTTTTGGAGGAAACACAGTCTATGTCGATGTGATGATAGTTCACAACCCCTTGGATTTTAATTTTCTTCTCGAACAAGACTATGTCTATGTTATGAGAGATTTTTTGTCCACTCCCTTTTGAGGGATATTTTTCCATCACAAAGGAAACATAGTAACGATCAAATAACTTTCATTCATTGACCCTCATCTGATGGTCAACCATCTGCCTTCCCTGAATGGACCATACATGCCAACGATGTCCTCCCCGTCGCTGTTCAATTATGTAATGACCTATGTGCTCAAATGTGAATGAGAGATAATCTATCTCTTCTCTTGACTTAGATCTGATATTTAACATGGCCATCTCTTCGATAGGGATTTTAGAAACAGATCTCCCTACCCTTATCGAGGTCGTCGACATGTATTTCTTCCGGAGCATTTTTCTGTCATCTAGTGAAGATCTCCTGGAAGCCATGGCTTACGTTTGTACCTTGACACGTATCCCTTCTAGAGCATTGTCCTATTTTAATCCATGATCAAGGAGAAGCTATGGGAAAAAAATTTATTCTCTGTGGCAAGATCGTTAAAAAATGAAATAGAAGCTACGAGCATAGTTTCTCCTCTCTATGGAAATCTCGTTAAAAAATGAAACAAAAATATAGGGATTGAACCTGAAGTTACGAGAATAGTTCATCATCTTTGTCAAGCTCATTAAAAAATGAAACAGACCCACCTCCATTCGAATCAAGTCTCACTCTGGATCGAATACTTGAACCTTATTTTCCTCCACCTACTGAAAATTTTTCCATCAATAAATAAACACCTAAATGATGAAAGAATAAGAGTCGTCAGAGGTAATGAAACTTGGGGGACAGGTCTCCAGCCTCTAGACATCATGTTGGAGCGAAATCGCTAACTTCTATCATGGAAGTGGGGGGGTGAATACCTCTAGAAAGACACACTGCTAGGAGTGATCCTCATTCGAGGGTCGTTCCCATTGTAACGTAGTAACTCTTTCTAGAACGAGCTTGGTATCTTTTCTTTCTTGCTCTCATTAATACATGAGAATAGTTTACCGAGTACACTTTTATCTCTTTTTCAAACTCATACAATCTATATGAAAAAACAACTCTTTGGAGTCTCCTTTAAGCTCTTTTCAGACTCGCTAAACATGAAAATATTGTCGAGTGAGCTTGCTTCCTTTCACACTTGTTAAAATGTTTGAAAGGGCATCTTTCAAGTGGTAGTTTATCTCTTTTTCAGCCTTGTTAGACTAATTACGAAAAAGGAACACTCTAATCAAGCATGATTAGAAGAGTTCTCCCCTGTATTGTTTTACACTTTTTTCGATATTGGGAGACTAAACTTACGAAAAAATCATCCATGGAGTCACCTTTAAGTTCTTTTCAGACTCTCTAAATGTGAAAAAACACCAATTTTACCTTCTTTAGGCTCATAAAACTATGCATCGAAGGACCTATATGAGTCCAATATCCAGGACTCATCTAGGACCAAACTCCTCCTTCCTCGGGTTCGTTAAACATATTTTGAGGGACTCATCCGAAGGATGAGCTATACCGAGTATCTATTATCCTCCGCAAGCTCATTAAAAAATAAAGGGGTACTCATCTATCTGGGTGGGGGGGAATTTTGAAGAAAGTGGGTCAAGTCTTTGGGAATCCTTTATGGAACCTATTTTCTCCCTTGAACATGGAACATGTTTGCATCTCATCTTATAGTTGGGTAATTCTCTTATCTCTGAGTCATACCAATTCCATGTGTCTCCATGCTTTTTCGTCCAGTCGAAGAGTGATCTTATTTCCATAAGATTACATTATTGGTACTCGTCAAGTCAATGTTGCCAAGTCAGTTGTTGTGCCTCATCCTGTTCAAGAAAAGTTTCACTTCAAACCATCCATATAAAGTATTACCAGTTTCCATTTCATGTATCATTCCATACTCATTTGATTCACCATATTACATCACTTTCCTATGTCAGTTTTATGTCGATGATGGGGGATACATCAAGACCCTCCTTCAATGAGTCTTTTCCACTTGAATTCAACACATCATCTGGGAATTATACTTAGAAACTAGTAAGTACCTTGGGACCTATATTCCTCAATGGCAAGCCTTCTTGCTTCTAAAAATAGGTTTACATCATTTACCTCTGATCAGATGATTCCATGAATGTTCAACCACATCTCATTTATTCACATTCGCTCAAGTTTACTATGGTACCTTGCGATTCATTGACATCATTGGTGATTTCCCTCTCACTTGTGAACAATTTACCTCAATGATCGGTAATCAAGTGGTTTCTACCATGTTTGACATCAAATAATCTATTCACATGGCTAGATTCATACCACATCAGATTGGGACAAAGACCTTGGGTTGAGTGTTCACTCTGTTATATTCTTTTCCCAGGATGTGAAGGAGATCATTTGAGAATGTTGATATATATATATATATAT
>JASDQU010736986.1:125785-146418 GCA_032191745.1 Picea mariana | reverse complement strand
TGGATCCACATTGTATCTCTAGTGGCCATAACTTTAGTCATTGTTTTCATGGATATACAGTGTATTGGTCGGTGGTCGTTCTTTGAGTCATCTTGTATTCTGAGCATAGGTATTCCTACCTCAGAAATGGAACATATATTAATAATGTTTGATGATTTTTTTAGCTTCTACCAGGTTGTCCAACTCCACACCCTTGCATTGAAGAACTTGTAAAGTGTTTCAGCCATCAGTTTTTGTTCTAACCTCACACTTTAGGTGGCATCTGTTACATGTCAAAATTGTGCACTTACGCATCTCACCCTAAGTGTCACAAATGTTGTAAAGTGTCGTATGTACCTTGGTAAGTGTCGTATGCACCTTATTAAGTGTCACATGCATTTTCCCATGTGTTTATATGTTTTTTAACCCCTTTAAACCATTAAAGAACATTTCCCATGATCCCTAGTTCATATTGGAGGAAGAAACCCATCATTTCAAGGCCAAAAACACACTTTTTACTTGGAAAATCGACCATTTTTGGGGCATTTTTGAAGGGTAGCGCTCCCCTGGACATGCTAGGGGAGTGATACCCCATAGGGTAGTGGCCCCCTTACCTTATTTAGGGAGCACTAAAATTATCTATATCTAACTATAGGGGAGTGCTACTTTTGGTTGAGGAAATTTTGGGATCCCCCACCTCAATCTATGGACCAAATCTTTGAGATTGGGTTAGTTTTGTTAGACCCTCATGCTTAGGCCTCACTTTAGGATCTGATACAAGCCTCAAGGATCCATATCCTCAACCATACTCCTCATTTTCTCATGGTTGTTATGCCTCTCAAGCCTATATATTGAAGTCTTTCCAAGGTAAAGCGGAGGAAGCTTTCAGATATCAAAATTATTATCTTGGTAGCATCGTGAAAGGGATAGACGAGGAGAGATTAGGAAGGCTGCTGCAAATGCATCAATCATGGTATATAAGTATTCTCTTTCAGTTCTCATTTTAATATACTTGGCCTATTTCCTTCAAGCTTCTGTATTCTTGCATGTGCTTTTCTACTGTTCATTTGATCTTTGTAGATGAATTTGTTTGATATAAGCTTGTAGAGTAGGATTTATTTGTTTCTCTTTTCTTCCTATTGCAGGTATCAAGTTGCGTTAAGGTTTTGGATATCAAGATCAGATTGGAAGTAGCAAGGACAAACTTCTAAACAAGGTGCATCACACTCTTTCTCCTTCTCTCTTTCTAATTGATTGAATTGAATTCAAAGGGATGTTAGTGTCCATTTGTAGTGTTTATGTCTTGGTGTAGGAGTCTATAATCCAAGGGAAAGTTCACCTATATGAAGGGGAATATTTTTGTAATACCCACACCCTAGTGCATTACGGTTATCCTACGCACCACTTAATATAAAAACAAATTAAAATCCTAATGCACCGTAAAACAAATTTTTTAAAATTATTTAAGGTAGTGCATATACGTTCCTTATAAGTCATAGTGCATTTAAGCAATGGAGACGCATCGCTCCACCAATTTTCAAAATTGATTCACCTCCCCACCGCTGTGTTATGACTACCCTATGCACTGCTTAAAATAAAAACAAATTAAAATACTAACACACCGTAAATTTTTATTTTTTTTAAATTAGTTAAGGTGGTGCGTACACGTTTCTTAAATGCACCGATGAGTTTTGGTAATGGTGACGCACCACCCCACCAATTGTTTTAAAATTAATGAGTATATAACTTTGAATTTTTTTATCTAATTGTTCCAAGCGGTGTGTTCAAGTCATTTGACTCATAGCGCTAGCGGTGCACACAGAGAATTCACAGGGCACAATGTGACAAATTGCTAGTTCTTTAAAACGATGTGCTTGTAAACGTGAATTCACCGATGCACATGCTTACTAAAACACCACAAAAAATAATATGTATGATTCGTGTGTTGTGTCATGTACTATAACAGACTGGTGCATTAGAGGTACTGCGACGCACTGTCGAATAACTAAATAATTTTATGTGGTGCATCGATAAACAGATGTGTTGGTGCGTTCCTCTTTACCTATGCACTGTTGAGAAATTTAAAATTATGTTGCAATGTGCCCTATAAATTTACAGAGTGCACTGACCGCGGTGTGAGCCAAACGTCTCAAATTGATGCAGGAGCATCCTACTTCCAAATTATTGTACAATTACCTAGACTAGGAGGTCTTGTGTTTTCAAGGGAGTTGGTTCCCAAAGTCTTGATTTATTTGTAATTTCCTATGTTTTCAGTGGTTTGAGTGAGAAATATGTGTGTGAGGATATAATTGTAAATGTTCTCGAATATGTGATAACATGAGAAATATTAGGCTTGTGAATATCTCATGAGGATTTTAGGGATTAGGAGATCCTATAATGGAAATTTTGTTAAGTAAAAAGTGGATCGGAGAGGATCCTTAGGAATCTATTGGGGATTTGTTGGATCTAAACCAGAAACAATTCAGAATCCCTTTGTATTTTATTGTAAGCCTTAGAGGAAAGGAGAGGGATGGAAAGACATAGAATATTAGGCCAGACATTGAACAAGGGGCCAATTGAATGAAGAATTAGACCATAGATTGAGCAAGGGGCCAATTGAAGGGAGAATTAGGATTGAATCTTGTTGATTTGATTGAGGAAAAAGAAGGCCTCCAATCCTCTGTAATTGTATGTAAACATATGTATATGAATGAAAAGGAAATACTCTATTTCGAGTATTCTAGAAGCCTTTGATTTATGTCTGTTTATCTGTGTATTGTATACCTCTGTGAGAAAGAAGTGTATGTCTCTCCATATAGTTTAGATCGTGTAATTACATGTGTAGGGTTCGTATTGTAGAGCTGAGAAGGAGAATTTTGGGGAGGAGGCATCGTATAATCCCATATTCTAAATGAGATCGTGAATGTTATGCTAGTGACCATCGATCACGAGAAGGATTGATGATCCTACTTAACTATGGAGGAGAGATATTATCGTGATCACAGGGGAAGCTACAACAGTCGTTAGATCACTCAACCAGTGGATGATAATCATCATATCACAATCGCGCAAGAATCAAGAGGAAAGAGAATTGACCGTTCATCATTTGGCTTGGAACTATGCACACCATCCGATTGTGAGGAAAGGGGTAAATCAATAATCGATTGAGTCATAACCATCAGATCTCAATGAAGACATATTGAAGACAGAGAGCCATATGATTCAAAGTTTGATTTAACGTTCACATGGGTTCCGGTTTTACACTCCACAACGATCGTCGATCGTCACCTGCAAATAAATCAACGACTCACATTGGTTCATCCACCAACATCCATCTTCCATTATGGAATTCAATGATGGTTTTAAAGGTTGTGCTAGTTGAGACTCTGAAATCATTCCTCGCCATCAATATTCACAGTTAATTTAAATACTACTGTCGATCTATATCGTAATATTAGCACCCAAGGAGTTGAGTTGAGGTCATAGTTCACAATCACATGGAGAGAGGGAAAAGGTGCTTCAGACTATGTATGTTAAACAAATTTTGGGTGCCTCTGTATTAAATCCTTTTTCACTAGGAATGGTCCTATGGGGAAAAGGTAAATTGGACAAAGGAATGAGCAGAATGATCCTAGGCACCCTGTTAAGGGTTTAGATCACCCTAAGGAGAATAGGGTCACAATAACTTTGGGCTTTGATAGAAACAGATTTGGATCTAGGCCAAGTTTGTAAAGAGATTGGAATGATTCATATCTAACTTGCCTCAATTTAGTATCATAGCAAGTAAAATATCTTTGGGGGGTAAATCAGAGAAAGGTTTATGCTCTTGAAAGTGAGTTGATGCAGTAAATGTACTTGCAAATATAATTTGTCAAATAATTAGTAGGAAGTCAAAATTAGTTTAGATTGCACAAAGGAATTTATATTGTTTAATCTGATACTGCAAAGACAAGTACAGAGAGAAGAGATCAAAAAGTAAATTCTAAAAGAACAAGGAAGACAAAGCAAGTGTGCTTTGTGTGCAATTGACATAGATATTGCAAAGAAAGGGAGAGAGGATCAGATTATAAATCTGACAGATAGAGGCATGGTTAAAAGGAAATGGTCTATTCAAATGAATTAGATGTGGAAGATAAGATCATGAAAAGATCTTGCAGGTATTATTGATGTTTTTATGATAACTTTGGTTTTAAGATTTGTTTGCAGATTGTAGGTAGAATACAAAGAAGGTGTTAGCATAATTACAGTTATAGGAACTATCATAGAGAACCAGTTGTGTTCTTAACAGAGGAGGATCATGTGAGATCTTAAACAGTGGTAGAACCTAAAGAATTCCAATAGAGGTTGGATAGGGAGGACATGTGAGTGTTCTCAAAAGGAAGTGGAAGTTGTAGAGCCTAAAAGAGAAGATGTTTCTCAAAGAGTGGTTCAGAGGTTGAGAACCAAAGAATACCAAGAGGCCAAGCTCAAGGAGATAGCTTGGTGAGGTATGAAAGGCAGGTATGGATACTTGCTAAAGGTGAGGGATTAGGTGCAGTTCATAATTGAACAAGATGGTGTTCACAAAGGAAATGGATACAATGACTACTGGAGATCATTGTAAAGGTTCATAAAGAGGCCATGAAAGATCAAATCAATACATATTTGAAAAAATATTAGCTAAGATAGAATTATAGCTAGAGGTGATGGAACAACTGCTACAGAGAAAGGTGGATGCAAACTAGAGAAGACGATGGATTATAAAGAAGCTAGTTTGGTCACGAGTGGTACAATTATTCATAAATAAATTGAGGAAAATCCTAAGGGAAGTGAACCATAGATCAAATTATTTAAATAAGAAAGATAAACTCAGAGGAGTTGAGTTCATATTTAGGCCATTGACAGAAAAATAAGGATTTCACTATTGTGAACCAGAGCAAGGTGAGATCCTTGGAGAGAATGATGTTGAGAGAATATCTATTATAGATCTTACATATTGATTGGAGAATGAAGAGGAAGAGAGACTTGCAGGAAGTCTCATTATCTATTTGAAGAGTTCATATCATCATATGGATATGCTAGCAAGTAAGGCTGGAATGCCTAATGTTTTTATTTCTAACATATTATGTGTGGTTGTCGATTTAGCAGGTGAATCTCTCAACATTCAAAAGGAAGAAAAAGAAATATATAAGAACATTTCAAGAAGGCAAGATCATAAAATCATTCTGATGGAGGATGAGGCCACAATTCCTCATGAAGACAACCAAGGTGGAGCCCATATGCATGTTTCCAAATAAGAAAATGAAGGATAGTTGCAGAAATCTATTGTTGCAGAAAATGAGGTAAGATTGTCTCAAAAGGATAGCCAAGAGGAATACCATACACTAACAAAAACATGGATTTCTAGAAGACAGTCATAGGAGTTTATTTCTTCTTAAAATAAGGTGGATTTGGCTCACGAGGATGGCCAAATAGAAATTGAAGAACAATATTGTTTTGTTGCAGAGTTGTTGGAGAAATTGTTGAAGAAATCTAAGTCAAGAGGAGAAGCAAATCAAAGAATTGATGTTGCATTTGAATAAAGAGGAATGGTGTTAGAAGCATCAACAAAGAAATTAGAGTCTCATGGTTTTAAAAGTAATCATCAGTATGTTGTTGCAGGTATTGAAGGAAGAGAAGGAAGACACATACAAAATTATGTCATAAAAGAAGAAAGAGGGAAACACTCTGATATTGTGATCACTAATTTTGAGGACGAATTAAAAGTTTTAGAGAATTTGTTGAGTAATCAGGATTCCATAAAAATAAAATGCAACCATAGATGAAGAATGTTCACACATGTTTAATCATGATAGAAGTTTTAATGTTCAATTTCATTCAAATAATGTAGGTAGCGATGAGGATGGTGAACATAGAAATGTATAATGTAAATATAAGTGTAAAACTCACCTTCAACATTCAATCATAAATATTGAAGATGAGATGATATTTTTTGAAAAATGTCTTGCAAACGATGTGATTGATGAAAAATGCAGGAATGTTGGAGAGTTAGAAGAGAAGATGAAAGTGTCAAATAACTTTGACATAAGAGGTATTCTGATTAAAAGTCCTGAAGATATAAGTAAAGGAAAGGTACAACAACTAATGGAAAATTGCATATTAAGCAAGAAGATGGAAGCAAGAGGCATATTGTGTATTAGATAGTAGACATCAGCAGTGGCACAAGTGAAACTTAGATTAAAATTTTTGAAGATATGCAGAATGAAGAATTGCAACAATCAGTAGACAACAACAACAACAACAAGGAGCATCAAAAGGACAACAGATTGCAGAGTAAAGATATGTATCATCCTAAGGATAGACTAGACAATGTAATTGAAGGAATGAGGATGTTGATGGTGAAGATGTCTCAGAGAAGACATGTAGAGGAAAGGAAGATCTACATCAACAGAGAAAGTAAGGAGACAAGAAGCAACATAAGACAAGTAACAAGGGAAGATTGCCAAAGCAAAGCCATTGGGGCATTGCAGCATAAGAAGTGGAATCCATGAAAGTTGCAGTCAGTAGAAATAAGAAAAAAGAATAACAATGCAGCAAGTGGAGAACTTCACTACAAAATATGGGATCCAAGAGAAGCTAAGTGATGAACTCATGATCAGGAGATCATGGACAGTTTCTTACCTGGGGGGTTTGATGCAGAAGCATACTGCTTCCAAATTATTCTACAACTGCCTAGACTAGAAGGTATTGTGTTTTCAAGGGAGTCAGTTTCCAAAGTATTGATTTATTTGTAATTTCCTATGTTTTGAGTGGTTTGAGTGAGAAATATGTGTGTGGGGATAAAATTGTAAATTTTCTCGAATATGTGAGAACATGAGAGATATTAGGATTGTGAATATCTCATGAGGATATTAGGGATTAGGATATCCTAGAATAGGGATTTATTTGAGTAAAAAGTGGATCATAGAGGATCCTTCTAAATATGTTCAGGGTTTGTTGGATCTAAACCAAAAGAAGTTCAGAATCCCTTTGTATATTATTGTAAGCCTTAGAGGAAAGGAGAGGGATGGAAACACATAGAAGATTAGGTCAGAAATTGAGTAAGGGGCTAATTGAATGAAGAATTAGGCTAGAGATTGAGAAAGGGGCCAATCGAAGGGAGAATTAGGATTGACGCTTGTTGATTTGATCGAGGAAAAAGAAAGCATGTGAGCCTGTGTAATTGTATGTAAACATATGTATATGAATGAAAAGGAAATACTCTATTTCGAGTATTCTGGAAGCCCATGTATTTATGTATGTTTATTTGTGTGTTGTATACCTATGTGAGAAAGAAGTGCATGTCTCTGCATATAGTTGAGATCATGTAATTGTAGGTGTAGGGTTCGTATTGCAGGGCCGAGAAGGAGAATTCTAGGGAGGAAGCTTGGTACAATCTCGTATTCTAAATGAGATCGTGAATGCTATTCTAGTGACCATCGATCATGACAAGGATTTATGATCCTACTAAAATATGGAGGTGATATATTATCAAGATCATAGAGGAAGCTACAACAACCATTAGATCACTCAACCAATGGATGATAACTGTTAGATCGCAATCGTACAAGAATCGAAAGGAACGAACATTGATCATTCATCATTTGGCTTGTAACTCTACACATTGTCCGATCATGAGGAAAGGGGTAAATCAATAACCAATTGAGTCATAATTGTCAGATATCAGAGAAGGAAGATCGATGATGGAGAGCTATTATGAGATTCAAAGGTCGATTTAACGTCTGCACAGTTTTCAGTTCTACAATCCACAATGATTGTCGATCGTCACCCACCAATAAATCAACAACTCGCATTGCTCCATCTGCCAACGTGCATATTCCATTGTAGAAATCGACAATGGGTTTAAAGGTCGTTCTAGTTGAGACTACACAATCATTCCTGGCCATCGATCTTCATAGTTAATTTAAATACTATCGTCGATATATACCATAAGATTAACACCCAAGGATTTGAGTCTAGGTCATAGTTCTTGATCACATGGAGAGAGGAAAGAGGTCCTTTAGACTAGGTATGTTAAACAAGTTTTGGGTGCCTCTATATTAAATCCATGGTCATGGGGAACGGTCCTATGGGGAAAAGGGCCATTAGATAAAGAGATGAGAAGAATGATCTTAGGCACCCTGTCAAGGGTTTAGAGAACCCTAAGGCGAATAGGGTCGCAATAACTATGGGATTTGATAGTAGCAGATTTGGATCTAGGCCAAGTTTGTAAAGAGCTTGGAATGATTCATATTTGACTTGCATCACAAACGCACCGCGCATAATTTTTTTTTTTAAATAGTGAAAAAATAACTTAATTTTAAATTTTAATCCAGCGAAAACTTAAGTTATAAAGAAAAAAAGATATTGCCTCGAAATTTTGTTGTCGGGGAGGCATGGTTGGCATTTAGTAAAAAAAACCATATTTTCCCACCATTTTGAAAAATTTGAAAGCCAAGAACACAACAACAGACAGAAGGAAGGAAATCAATGAAAGCATCGACGACAAGGTGCTTCAGAGAGGAAAAATTGGCATGGGTACTTTTGAGCTCTACAACACTCAAAATGGTAAAAATGAATTTTACGGCTGGTAATTATTTTTTTGTTAAACCCTGTTCCGGTGCACTCAATGACTGAACGCATCGATGATACAATATTTACATAACACACCGGATAATATTTTTTACAAATAACCCAAAAATGGTGCACCCTTGTAGAGCACGGGTGCATATCGTACGTTTGGTTACTATCGAGTGCACCGGTGTATATATTTTCTGATGCACCGATGTGTCTGGTTTTACATAGGGAACTGAATATTTAAAAAAAAAAATAACCCTAACTCGATAATTTTTTTTAATTTAACCCTTTTACGGTGCACTAAATAACTAGTTGTACTAGTGTGTTGTTGTTTCCATAGCGTACCATAGTATTTTTTTTTTAAATATTTCCACAGTGAACCATTGTTTGGGTGAAATTGTCCGCCCCGATGCAATTTTTAAGTAGCGCACTCTCGTATATAAAAATTTTAAAAATAACACTGCCACGGTGCAAATGTTTTAGAGCAATTGTGTGCCCCAGTGCATCATTATTTTTATAGCGCACCAGAGTATTTGTTTTGTTTGGAATAAAACTACTATGGTGCATTAGTTTTGCGGGCATTGGTGCGTCATTTTTATAAAATGCATTGATGTTTTATATATTTATAAACGCTCCATAAAAAAAAAACCGCTAAAACCTTTGCTTGCTTGCCTTCGCTAGTATCTTCTGCTATAAATGGAGTTTAGGGAAATTTTAATAGGGGCATTTGCAAAAACCTCTGATAGAGGGCCTTTTTCTTATAGTGTATGTCATATGTTGAACCACATACAAGAGTTCTCCTCACTCATCCAAGCAACCAAGATATACCATATCCAAGTACCAAACCAACCATACTAACTATGTCTCTAGCATACACCATATCACGACCAGAAGTAACAATAAAATAAAATGTACAACCATACCAATACCTCTATAACTCACCTGAAACTCTGAGATGTTGACCTGTAGACTTCCATCAAACTTTAGGGACCTGGTACCAACATTTACTCAATCATTCATGAGCCTTTTTACATATACGTGACTTGCTCTTCTACTGCCTGCATATATATGCGCTTTTCTCCACTGTAGCCCATGTACATCTATTCCCTTTTAACTCGTAACTCACCTATACCTTAGAAAATAGGGTTTGTTGCAACTCCGAGAATTTCACCTTCGACCTTCCTTTGCTACCTCAGAAAATTCCATCACAACCTTAGCAAACAGATCACTAGTTCACAAGATAGATAATCAACGAACAACTGTGTGTGTGTGTACTTGTGAATGACTCCTTGAGCTATATTTATACTTGTGCTAGGTTACTCTTATCCTTAATTTAAGACTTATATATTTTTCTTGTTACAAAAATTTTACCCTTTCATTAAATATTTGTTACCAACTAAGGGCTTCTTGACCACTTCTTCGATGCTTACAACTTTAGAAAGTCATATCTCCTTAACTGTGAGGAACTACATGGTGTTCCACATATCATTGAAAATGTAACAATGAGTAATATCCATCTATGGGGTTCTTTCCTACATTTAATCTTTTTGTCATGTCTATACCCCTCATTCAACTTATGGTACCAAAACCACACCATCGGGGCTTGTTCAAGGGTTGAAATCAATGACAACCAAACTATCAACAATATCCCCCTTTGGCATTGATGGAAACAGTTAGGAATGACAATAATTATGCCCATTCTCTCCATGTGAACATTTCTACCCCTGTCTGCATGCTTCTCTCTCTCTTTGTCTCCATGCCTTGTCTTGAAGAACTTCTCCAAGGCTTATTTTTATATCCCCCTATCCTGTTAATCTTAATGTTGTGTGAATCACTGTGGGGAAAAAACTACTCCAAGATTATGTCGTAGATACTCAAAAGTTTCCCTTGCAAGTGGTTTAGTGAAGATATTTGCAATCTTCTCTTTTTTCCCGAAATACTCTAGCTTGATGTTCTTCTCTATAACATGTTCCCATAGAAAGTGATACTTGATTAAAATGTGTTTTGTTTTAGAATGCATCACTGGATTCTTGGATATATTGATGGCATTGGTCTTGTCAAAAAGTATTGAAATGGGATTATCACACTTTACTTGTATATCCTGCAGGGCTTTCTTCATCCAAAGAACCTAAGTACAACAAGTTGGTGCTTCAATGTATTATGCTTCTGCTATAGACAAATATATTGATGATTATTTCTTTCTTAACCATGATACCAGACACTCACCTAAGTAGAAAGTGCATCCACTTGTACTTCTTCTATCATCAATGAAACTTTCCCAATCTTCATTTGTGTAGGCGACAAGAGATAGATCCTTCCCTTTTGGATACCATTATCCAAACTCTTTAATACCTTTAAGGTACATGGATATCCTCTGTACTTCTATAACATTTGATTCCTTTAGTGCTTCTTGAAACCTTGCAACATGTCCAACTGCTTGCATCACATCGTGTCTATAGGTTGTTACACAGATTAAGATGCCAATCATTGATTTGAACTTTCTCTAATTTGAATCCTTATAATCATAATCCTTAACTTACAACTGGTCTGCATAGGAGTATTGACTAGTTTGCAATTTGTCATTCCAAACTTCTTCAACATTTCTCATATATATTTGGTCTAAAAGATAACGATACCTTTGTTTCTCTGACATATCTGGAGACCCAAAATAAAATACAACTCTCCAAGTAAAGATATCTCGAATTCATTATGCATGTCTTTGGAAAATTTACATCCATTTAGAAAGGATGAATTTACATCCATATGATAGAGCTTGACTCTCTTTGAATAAGCATAGGCTAAGATCAATCTAATTGCTTCCATCTTGGAAACCGGGGAAAACGTTTCTTCAAAATATATGCCTTCAACTTGAGATTATCCATTGGATACCAATCTTTCTTTGTTCTTGGTAACTTGTTTGTCCTCATTCAACTTGTTTCTGAAGACCCACTTTGTACCAATGACATTGTTGTTCTTTAGTCTTGGAACCATTTCCCATGTGTCATTATTCTCTATCTGATCTAATTCTTCATCCATATCTTTTATCGAGTTCTCATCCTTGTTGGCTTCTCCAAAAATGCTCATCTCAATAGTAGATAGTAGTGCTAGTTGTTGTTGTTCTGGTGAGCAAATTCTTATTTTGGTTTCAACTTCTGCATCTTTATTGCCAATGATCTATTCTGATGGATAATTTTTCTACACCAATGATGATTTTAGGGGCTAAATTTTGCTCATGGGCTAATTTTCCATGGTTTTTCCCAAAAAACGATTCACGATTCTAAAAATGATTCGCCCAAATTCTATAGGATAAAATGATTTTACCTTGAAAATCGCCAAAATTTTATAAAAATTATATAAAATACTTAGAAATTTGAATATTTTTACAAAAATATCGCCAAACATTTATAGTTGGCATATGAAGGATTAGTAAGATTCGCCAAGGTTTCTACATTTTAAAATAAATTTCCATCCTTAAAATCATCCCTGTTCTACACTCGTCTGGTAGGTGTCTTTGGAGTTACTTGAAGATACTTCTATTCTCACTCTGCTTTTGGCTACTTTTCTTCTTCATTTGATTCTTCATCTACTTCTTCTTCTTTCAAATCTTCTTCATGATCCTATTCCACTGAATCTTTTCTACTTATTTTATATTTCATCCATCTATTTCATCAATCGTCACATTGCTTCTTTCTACTATTCTGTTGAGTCTTAGATTGAATAATTTTTATTCTTTCCTTTTTTTGAGTACCCAACCAATATGTCATTATCAACTCGAGAATCAAATTTCCCAATTCTACCATCTTCTCTTTTGATGTAGTATTTTATTCTGAAAACTATGAAGTGCTTCACATTTGTTGGTCTTCCTTTCCATATCTCGTATGGAGTCTTATCACTGTTATTTCTGAGCATCCCTTTGTTCTGAATGTGAACTGTTTTATGCATATCTTTTACCCAAAATTCATCTATCAAATTGGAGTCCATTAACATGGTTCTAGCCATTTCTTGTACTATTATGTTCTTACTTTCGACAACTCCATTTTGCTCAGGTGTCTTGGCTACTGAGAATTGTCTCTTTATCCCATGTTTGTTGTAGAATTTCATGAACTCATGTGATGTAAATTATCCTCCATTTTTTGATCTCAAGCACTTTATTTTTAAATCTGTCTCAGATTCAACCATCTCTTTGTATATCTTGAAGTTTTTGAATGCCTCTGACTTCTTCTTGAGAAAGAAAAAAAAAAATCATTCTTGTGTAGTCATAAATTAATAGCATGAAGTATAGTTCACCTTTCATTCCTTTCATTCTTTTCGGTCCAACTAGATCAGTATGTACAATCTCTAGTGGTTTTTTTGTGGAATACTCCTTTGATTTGAACTTGGTCTTGTTTTTTTTTTCTTGTAGACAATGCTTGCATAGAATATTTGGCATCTTTGAGATCTCGAGAATTTTTCTCACTCCTTCCCTTTTGATGACCATGACAAGGTTATCAAAATTTATGTGACACATTCTTTTGTTCTAGAGCCAACTTTCATCGTCCTTTCCTAAGAAACATCTTTCCTTTCCGATTTCATTTAGAACATATATGTTTCTTTGAGTTATTACAGTTGTAGCCACCAACTTTCCTCGTTCTTCTTTCCTTATCTCACACTTCTTTGAGTCAAACACAAGTCTGTGTCCTTGATCACACATTTGACTTACACTTAGCAGATTGTGTTTCATGTCTTTGACCAGCAAAATGTTTTCCACCATGGCATCCTTATTTGTTCTTTAGTTCTTCCTGGAGTGACTTGTTTTTCCTTTTTTCAATCCTTAGAGCTTCTATGGAACTCATCAATTCTTCTCTTTAATCCGCTTCTTCCTCTTCACATTATTCAGAGCCTTCTTCTCCAGAGTCTTCTATTTCCATAAAAAGTATACTCTTTGTATCATTGTTGTTGTATTCATCTTCACTTAATGATGAACTGTCTTCCTTGGTGCATATACTTTTCTTGATTTTTTTTTTGTTTATTCTACCCTTTTGGATTTTCTTTTTCTTTTTAGAGTCATCTTCTTCATTATTTTCCTTAATCTTATAGGGAAATTTATAAGCGAAATGGCCAACACCATCACTGTAATACCCTTGTTTCCCTCAGTTTATAAATATAACTGTAACTTTCCAAGAGACTATGGCAGACTAAATATGTGTGAATGTTTGATTTGATGAACCTTTGTATAAAAGGGTCAATGTATGAATTTTTTATTATTATTAGAAATTGGATATGTGTTGCACAATTGCTGAAAATGGGGGATTTTTCAAAGATAGACCATGGATTCTATGAGAGATATGGTGAGGGAAACCAAGAATGGTTGAGATGACCCTCACCAAACCAGTACCTACTGGGTGTAATTTCTCAATATTCCTCTGACCCAAAAATGAATTACCAGTCAGGATGGTAATTGGAAGGCCATCCTCAAGAGTTAAGGAGGAGATGGGGCAGGGTACCCATCTATAAGGCTTCTAGGCTTGACCACGAATTAGGGATTCAGACCCACACAACCTTGATGAGGAAGGAATTAAAGGAGATAATTCGTAGGGGACAAAGGGAGATCGACAAGAAGAAGAGTGGAATAACAATCTCCAGAAGAGAAGAGAGCATGTTTTCGACTATGTAGTTGAGAGAAAAGATAATAAAAAAGACCATTTTTGGATGTAATAAACCATGGGAAGGATCTCACTACAAGATGATAAACAAGGTTGATGAGTGACTGAGGAAGGGCTCGTGCAGACCTCCTTGCTTGTTGTAGAGGAATCTGGTTGCCAAGATCTTGTGGGAGGAGGAGAGTAACCTCCATCCCTAACTGTCGTGGAGCAACGAGAAATAAAATCTATCAAAGAATCATGGTCTAGATCAAGGGTGGCCAACGGTAAATCCTGAAGGAGTGGTTGTGCCTATGGTTGGGTGGAAATAGGCACCCCTTTCAACATTCACTTCATATTTTCTAGTTCTGATAAGTATTTTCAAATTCTATGCAATATATTGGATGTGATGATTGAATGTTTGTGTTTAAGGTTAAGTCTTGCAGTGTTTGAATAGTTATTAGAAATTATCATTTTGCTTATGTAAACTGCTATTTTTACATGGATTTTGATTTACCTCAGTTAGTCACTAGAGAGTTATGGGATGTGAATCTGCAGGAGAGTCAGTGTAGGATTAACTAAAATGTTTATGTCATGTCGACCTTTTGATTTTAGCTTAGTGGGTATGAATGACGGCTAATACCCACAACCTTAATCAAGTCTCGACTAAGAGCTGAGTGTATCCGAGAATCCAAATATGATCCCATATGACCCAGGGTTGGAAACCCCTCACTAATCCCGAAAGGAATGAAGTTACTCTGGCTTCGAGAATTATGTTTCCACCACCCTCGAAAACAGTTGAAGGCCGGAGTCGTGAATTGATGAGGGTCGTAGATCTAGGGATCTATTGGAGATCTCTCTCATCTGTTATATTGGACTTAGGAAGGGTAGCGTTAAGTACTTTGGCGAAGTTCCACTTCAGGAAAATAGGATTGGTCTAGCGCCGAAAATCCCCAATGATGGCGTCACAAAGTTAATCTGGATCATTGAGAATAGAGGTACGTGTGTCCACATATCAACGTCTATCCAGAAGTTTGGGTATTCGGTGTTATCAATGTGAAGATATAGGTACATAGAAGACCGAATGTCAAACATCGACATTCAACGTAAAATGTTGAATGTCGAATTTATGAAATGACATAGACCATCGATCCTAGGATCCTTTGGGATCCCTCTCAGTCGTCGATCTAAGGACACCATTGAGAACCCCTCTTAACTTACCAACCAATCGGGAACACATCGTGGACAGACATGTGGCCCCCACTTATTCCCTGTCAAACGTCACCCATTAGACTAGAGTTGTTGGATGAGAGCCACGTGGTAGGATATCCTATTGTTAGAAGACTTTTCACTCTGGAGGAACTTGGCCAAAAGTATTTAGAGTGTGAAAACCTTCGAATTCGCAAATGACGAAGTGAATCTCAATTATCGATGGGATGAGTAAATGTGGCACTAGATTAGAGAGTCCAGAGACTTGGCTCTTCAGAGGATTCACGATGTGAGAATTTTGTAAGCTCTGAAGCCAAGAGTCGTGAAGTAATGGGAGTTGTGGATCTATGGATCTAGGTGGATATATCTCAACCATGATATTTGAAGGAAGTTAGAAGGTTGTATGTCAGGGGTTGACGTGGCTCACTTACATCATCCAAGGTGATGTGGACCCACAAATAAGGTTCCATGTGTCACCGGGATATGGACGATTCACAGATCCCTTATGCCTATCAGAGAATGACATGTGTCACCTCCTAATGAGGGCACATGTCACACTTGGCCCTCATTGCATTTCAGCCTTTGGTTCATTCACGGCTGACCAACATGGTTGGTGACGTGACCAGGACTCCAGGACTCCGAGACTTTGGGAGTTCAGAAGATTTAGGGCGTAGTATAGTAGAGGGACATTCAACGTCAATTTCTGATTGTCGAATGCAGAAACATTCAACATCGATCACTGATCGACGAATTCTGAAACATTCAACATCGATCGCCGAAACATTTGACGTTGATCCCTGATTGTCGAATCCATGATTTTCGAATGCCGAAAAAGTAGAATGTCGATTGTCGATTTGTCGAACTTTGAACACCGAAAAAGGGACGTTCAACATAAAACACTGAACTCCAATCACCGAATGTCCAAGGCCACATGGAGAGATTTTGGGACTTTGGGGAGTAGGCATGTAGTACAGAAAAGGGATGTTTAGCATCGAATGCCGAAGACACCAACCAATAACGCCTAGATAAATTTGAGAGGCCATGTGTTGCAAAACAAGGTTCATATTTTGAGACGGTAACAGTCATTTACATCCTACAAACGAGTAGAAGAGGATGTAGACCTCAGAGAGATGATTTGAGATTATTTGAAGAAAAAAAATTTGATGCCCCATCCGTAGAAAGGGTATTTAGGGGTCGAGTGCGTTACAAATTGGTATCAGAGCATGCCAACAACACTTGGCCTACTTGGGCTCATGCACAAGTCATATAAAAATATTATTAGATAAATTTATGGGGTAACACCCTACCTTACCCACTTCTATAAGAAACTTGTCTGAACCTCTACTGATTAGTAACTAACATAAAATCTTTTGTCGAAACTAAAGAAATCAGTGAACAATGGGAAAACTACAACGTAAGGAATGGTGACACACCATGAGTTGGGGGAGAGCTCCCACAATAGAGAGGAAGAATATGATGAAAGGAGGGAGGTGGAAACCCCTCCAAATTTTGTCGAACCTGTAAGAAGCCTGATGGAAAAATTACAGAGTTATAAGGTTGACAATGAAAGGTTGATCAAGGAGTAGGAAAACCAGACCGAAATTAATGTAATCCTACTACAATGTCTATCAGATATACAAAGGAAACTACAACATGGTCCAACTGCCATTCATGTGGACAGACATCATACTAAGAAAACGCCAAGTCCATCTGAGATACAAAAGCATGGTCCTGAAAGTGGCCACACCAGGAGGAGCACCTCAAAGAAGGCACAGCATGGAGCCAAGAGACACTCAATGAAATATTCCTCTAGTGAGGACACTGACAACTCCAAGGAATCTTCTAGTGGAAAAACTATTTCCCATTCCCAGATGAGAAGAAATAAGAGGAAACATTCCAAGAGCCATGACCCTAAAGAATTTAGGAAAGAAAAACCACCCACCTTCGATGGAGAGATAAAGAAGGGGGAAGAAGCAGAATTTTGGCTACTCGACCTGAAGAAGTACTTAAGAGTTCTTGACTACTCTGAAAACTTAAAGGCTCAGATAACCATTTTCAACCTGAATGGGAAAGATTCCATTTGGTGGGAGGACCTTAGGAATGTGAAAGGAATCCATGAGAAGGACTTGTCATGGAAACAATTTGAGAAATACTTCAAGAAGAAGTACCTGTTAGAAAAGTACTTTGATGGGAAGACCAATGAGTTCTATGAACTCAAGCTGGGACAACTCACCATAGATGAATATATCAAAAAACTTCTTGAGCTGATGAGGTATGTTCCCTACATAAAGGATGAAAAAGTAAAGATACAACGATTTATTAGCAGATTACCTCAGTCCTACCGGGACAGGATTGAGTTTGATGAGCCAAAGACTTTAAAAGATACTATCCAAAAGGAAAGGTATTTCTATGATAAATTCAAGAATAAGACAGAACCCCATGAATATTGGAAGAATAAAAAAAATCTGGGATTCAAGAAGAAGGGGTTTAAATCCTAGAGATTTAAGAACCATGGGAAGATCTCTAGGATGAGCCTTCCTACCATAAGTGTGTGTCAACAAAATTTTCCATCCCAAAGTGGAAATAAAACATTCAGAGAAGTTCCAAGTAGGACAAATAACACAAAGAGAGAACCCTTGAAATGTTGGGGTTGTGGAGAGGAACATATGTTGAGGGATTGTCCGCATAGGCAATAGAGAAAAAAGAGGGTCTACAACGTCCAACACGATACCATGTGTTAGCACTCTGTAAATTTTGTCCGGCTGAATAGACAAACGACAGAGGTAACTGTTTCAACTAGCTTTAGAGCTGAGGCACTAGCCTGCCCAACTCAGAGAGGGCTCTCTCATGTCACTTGATATATCTATGGAAATCGGCGGCTAGATTTGATTTGTTTGGGAGATTTTTAATAGAGTTGCCAGCAAAGAAGAGGGGAACACTATGGGCTATGGATTCAAAATTATGAAAGTGAACGAAGACAATGCATAGACTGATAGAACTCTCTAGAGGACAAAGGCTAAATAAGGAGATGAATCTGAGTTATTATTGAAATAAAAAGATGTGTAGGAAGATAAAGAAGACAAATAACTGCATTAGAGAATTGCTGAAATGAATTCTAAATAAGTTAAGAAGACAATCACATAGTTTAAATTGCTTAGACCAAGAGCGTCGTAGGATGAATTCTGAGCCTTTAAACTCTCCAATTTAAACAGAAGAAAATTTAAATGAAATGACAGGCTACATGAAATACATACGATGAAAGGAAACAAAGCTCATATCACCACCCGTTAGAATCTTTTCATAGAGACTTCAAAATCTTCTGCATTTGTATTCGATTCATATTCAGAAAATTTACAAATAAAGTTTGATACAACCAAAAAGGTGCTCTTACACTTCTACCAACTTTGGCTAATTCAATCCTCTTAGTACTTATACAATTTGATCAAACATAACTGAAACTGAAATGTTTAAGCTTCTGTAACAGTTTCGGTATATGAAACGACTTACAATCATTAACAAAAAGAAATGTTTCACCATCATGAATAATCTCTCTGACCGCCTGACTGCTTTCGCTACACCTCGCCTACTCTGTACTTCCTTTAGGTCTGATAAGATGGGTGATAGATGGAGATCATATGTTGGTTCCGTGGATGTGGCATTTTGTCTTTCCCAATTGTACAAGTTCCTTCCATTGCACATCAGAGGGGATTTCGTAGTCCATCATCTCTTTAATCAAAATTTCCAGGTCGATGCACATTGTGTAGGACATGATTGACACACTGAATTTCACTATTTTGAATTTGTTCAAAATTTCGAAATCTGGATGGAAGCTTTGCGCCAAATCTCCGAACGTTCGACTGCTTCAAATACTCATAGAATAATGCCTAGGGTACCTGCTTTTATAGGCGTCTATTTCCATCAGGGTTTGGAGAAAAGAGGTTTTATATGAACCACCCTTATCCCCGATGTGTCTCAGAGAATGCCGCGTGTCCATGATTTAAACCAGGGCAGTTTTCCCCAATCCACCCCTTGTCAGCTGATTCTCGCGCTACTTCGATCGACAAATTGCACCTCGGCCGTTGATCCATGTCATTTGAAGATCTACGGTCAGCACATTGATCGATGAATTTGACATTGGAGGTTGAAAGAGGTGGTTTTGGTCAGACAACTCTCCTTTACGATATACTTCTAAGGGCGCCACGCATCCCGCAAACAACTGTGACAGTTTTCCCCGACCTGCCCTCGATCACTTAATCTTTTTGCTAGTTGTATCTCCGATACACGTCTCAGTCGTTGATTCGGGCCGCCTTTGAGATCAATGGTCAACTGAGATTTATTCTTCATATCTCCGCTACTTCTTCCAAATGCCGCCAGATATAGACGGGTCCTATAAATTTATCACAGCTTTGCGGTGATTTAACCCGTCATAAAATTTCTGAAACTCGGACACCAGCTGGGAATTATATGGTAATAACATTGGCTCCAACTGGGGATGCTATCCTCCCCCCGAGGTAGCAAATAACTGTATACCAAGTGCCTACCCATTGAGATGTAAGCTTATGTGTGTGATCCGAATCTCTTCATTTTGTTCAAAAACTTCAAACTACTTAGCACAGCTCAGGGCCTTCACCTCGGGCTTCAACCGTGCTTTTTTTATCTCAATCTTCATACTTAAAGAAAAACCAAAACACAAAGCAGTCATGTACAATGGATGGTGGGTGATGATCTTTTAAACGACGTAGTGCTTAAGGAACCTTCCATTCATAGGCCCTCCTTCGACGAGTTCTCCATTACTCTCCTCCAACAAATAGGCATCGTTCCCATGGTAAGCTGTAATTTTGAACGGGCCCAGCCACAAGTGATTGAATTTTCCATGTTTTCCCTTGTTTTCATTCTTGGCATCCCACCTCAATACCCAGTATCCAATTTTGAAGTCATCCACTTTGGTACGTCTCTCGAAATCTTCCTTGATTTTCTTTTGACGTAGTTGGGCGTTGTTGAAAACCTTTTCTATGGTCTGCTACAAGGTGATGAGTTCATCCTCCCTTCTTCGACTGACATTCGTCTCCGCTTCTTGCTCTTGTAACAACTTCATCATTGGAAATCCTAGTGTCGTAGGAAAGATGGATTCTTTACCGTAGACGATTTGGAAAGGAGATGTGGCAATGAATCTCTTTGGGGATATCATGTCCGCCCATAGCGCATGAATGAGATTCTTGTGCCACGCCTTTT
>JASDQU010736986.1:103406-124496 GCA_032191745.1 Picea mariana | reverse complement strand
GTAATACCACTGCAATTGTGTGTTCTAAAGTGAAAGAGAAAAGTATGAAATCTTTCTCAAAATTAGGACTAGCTAGCACAGGAGCCTTTGTCAATGCTACTTTGATGTCCTCAAAGGAATTTCTAGCCTCGGGAATCCATTTGATTTCATTTCCTTTCTTTAACATGTTGGTTATATGCTTTATGATATCTGCTAAATTAGGAATAAATCTTCTCAGGAAATTTACTTTACCTAGAAAGGATTGTACTTCCTTTTTGCTTCTCGATATGCCATTCTTCAAGATACCTTCAACTCTACTAGGGTCTACTTTTATCCATTCCTTAGAAATGATATGCCCTAAGAGTTTCCGTTCTTCCACGGAAAAGTTCGACTTTTTTGGGTTGAGTGATATGCCAAATTTTCTGCATTTCTTGAACTCCCTTCTGAGATGTTTGATGTGCTCCTCATCTATAGAAGAATACACAGTAATGTCGTCTAGGTATATAATGATGAATTTATCTTTTTCATCTGAAAATGCTATGTCCATAGCCCTTTGAAATGTTTCTCCGGCGTTCATAAGTCCAAATGGAATTTTGGCATACATGAATGTTCCCCAAGGTGTGGTGAATGCTGTCTTTTCTTGATCGTCATGATGTACCATGATCTGGTTGTATCCCAAGAAACCGTCCAACATTGACATCTTTTGAGATCCCACTACCTTCTGTAGAATGTGGTCCATTTTGGGCAAAGGGTAGTTATCTTTAAGAGATACCTTATTTAGATTTATGAAGTCCACACACAGTCTGATCTCCCCACTCTTCTTTCTGAAAGGTACTAGATTTGCTACCCATTTGGAGAATCTTAGGGACACTATGATTTTTTCTTCAAACTGTTTCTTCACTTATTTCTCTATCAATGGTAACAACAGAGGGTTTATTCTTCTCAACTTTTGTTTAAATGGCTTGTGATCTTCTTTTATCGGGATGACATGTTGGATTATACTAGTATCATAAACTTTCAAGTCATCATAGCTCCAGGCAAAAACATTAGGGAATTCTTTCATCAATTTTACATACCTCTCTTTTACTTCAGGGTTGAGCTTCATGGACAGTTTAATGATCTTTAGGTCTTTTGGAGTACCAATGTTACAATCCTCCACGTCCTCTTCATCTATTGTGATCTTTGGAATTCTAGCCACATCGTTGTTATCAAAAAGTTTTTCCAATGGTACCAGGCCTTTGGGGATAATGTTTCTTTTCAGCTGCACGATATCTCAGCCAGCAATTTGATTGTCAAAGTATCCTTCTTTGGTGAAAACAACTGCATCTACTTCATCGTCATAACATTCATCGATGTTTAAATTCTCGAACTCATTTTCCATCCTGAGGAATCTTTCTATCTGTTTATCATCTTCGAAGATTTTCCAGTGTTTCATATTATCTGGTATCGCACGTATGTACTTGACTTCAACCTTGTAGATTTTTTCAGCAAAAATTGGGACTTTGAAGACTTCTACTGAAGTGGCTAGTGCATCTGCAACTTGATTCTGCTCTCGTGGGATTGCTGAAAGGTTGCATTCTGAAAATTTCTCAAGAAGTTCTAATACCATATTTTTGTAAGCCCTCAGTCTAGGATGTCTGGCCAGGTAGATACCTTTAATTTGATTTATGATGAGCTCAGAATATCCAAGTACGACGATCCTTTTGGAACCCAACTCTTCCAAGACTTTCAATCCCAATATTAACACCTCGTATTCAGCCATATTATTTGTACATTCAAAAATGAGTTTGTAAGAGCATAATTTTGCATCTCTTGTGAGGTGATTTATCCACATGCCAGATCCATCTCCTTCTCTACATGCAGCTCCATCGAAGTTCATTTTCCATATCTGATCTTCTGGGTCACCCTGTTGTTCTGAGATTTCTTCTAACTGTTGCCCGGGTATACCTTTATCTGCCAAGACTATTTCCATCTCTTCTGCTCCCAAGCATATATCATTGACGAAAATGGAAGACCCCAACTCAGTGCTTACCGAGTATATCGGGTGGTTGGTAGGTTGCGATTTGTTGCTGACCATATATTTCAGTAGAACTTCCCTGTACAATATTTTGTCTTGACCAAAGATAGGAATCATGGCATATGACATGTCCATCTGGAGGGCTCCTTCCAGTATTGTAGCCCATGATCTGGACAACAGCATGCAAAATTTTGGAGGGATATCAGTGACCACTACGTCCATCACCATGTTCTTCGCTGAGATTTGTGCCAATGAAATGACCATGTCCTTTATCATGCCAAGGCATTTCACCTTCCTTGAATCAAAAGAGAACATATCCTTGTAAGGCCTTGTGACCTCAAGGCCCAGTTGGTCCATGAGCACTTTAGGAATCAAATTGTGAGATGCTCCAGAGTCCAACATAGCATTGTGTAAGGTCATGTCGTGGATTTTTAAGATTACATAGAAAGGGGGAACTTCTTCATTTTCACTGCTTTCTTCCACTTTCGGCCCAAATAAAATGGCTAGGTGGTCGTCTTGTATGTTCAAAGTATCAAAGGTTTGTCCCATATTAAGCATCTTGATGATCTGACTTCTGTATTCATTATTTCTGATCAATTCATTAAAGGGTACCAAAATCTTAATCTTAGCCATCTCACTTTCAAAGTCAAAAGAGGACAAAGTTTTTTCTACCTCTTTAGGGATAGTTTCTTTTTTTGTCAATATTTTCTTCGACGGTTCCTCTTTTTGCTTGCCCTTATTTGTAGCGTCTTTTGCAGTGGAATCTTTCACAGCAGAATCCTTTTGGGGTTGACTGGAAGAGGGCGCGTTACTTTGAGCATCTTTGGTGAGGTTTTCCTTTGGGATGTTACCTTTCGGAGGATTTTGAGGCACCTTTTGATTTCAAAGATTGTACTGCTTTTGGAATTGCATGATGGCACTCTGCAATCCGGTCTCGTAATCTTCTTTTTCTACTGATAACCTCTCCTCTTCATCTTGCAAGAAGATTTCACTCGCATCCATGAACTGGTCATGTTCTTCCTTGGTTAAAAACACTTCAGTTTCTTTGTCATCATAGCAGTTCACATTATTTTCAAAATATTCATCATAATCTTCATTCATATAATTATTTTGAAAAGGGGGTCTGACTTGTTGTTCTCCCTGATTTCCTTGATTCCCCTAATTTATTTGGTCTTCTTGAGTTGCCTGATTACCCTGATTCCTCTGCTCCCTTTGCCGGATTTGTGGATCGGTGGGTCTCCTCGGATTCCCGGGTGGACCATCAGCCTGTTCTCTAGGGTAAGGTCTGTTTCCTAGTGCTATTCTTTCCATCATCCTTTCCATGTTTCTCATCATCGCTTTGAACCTTTCTTCTGATGTTTGGGACATGGAAGTTTGTTCTTTATCCTAAGTTTTTCCCATGTTTCTACCAGGATTAGCTTTCATTTTTCCTGAAGCCATTAGGTTTACTTTGACTTCAATGGCATCTGTCATCATATCATCTAGCGTGGTAGATCTTTGCTCCCTCAATAATAAAGAAAAATCACTTTCGAAAGAATCGACATATCTGAGCTGAGCCGCTTTAGGTGGGGGTTTTACTTCATCAGGAATCGCATTATATACCTTCATGAATCTAGCCAAAAAGTCCTGCATTGTTTCATCAAGGGAACTCTTCATATTATTGTAGTCGGTCAACAACTGAAGGGGATTTTTCTTATCTCCCCATCTGGCAAGGAAGAGTGTCTCAAAAGATGCGAAATCTGCGATGCTTCCTAGTGCCAGGGCTCTGAACCATTTTCTTACATCTCCTGCAAGGATTTGTGTGAACAACCTCATTTTCATGTCTGCAAAATCCACCTCCTCTAAGTCTATGCAGTCATTAAACCAGTCTAGGTGTTTCTGGGCTGATATGTTACCCTCAACATTATAAAGCTTAATCCTTAGGTTGTATTCCTGGGGTAAGTCATGCAATATAGCAGGCAGTATGAGAGGAGCAAATCTGGCTGCCATAGTTACTGTGAGGGGTCAGAGTGGCTATCGGTTTCGGACAGGGGGCACTACGGGTTTAACAGGAGCAGCTAGAATCAAAACTTGGAATCTTTTTTCGTCAAATAGGGTCTCGTCTAAATGAGATTCAGACCTGGTTCTGAATAGGGAGTGTTCTAACTTTAGGTCAAACTCAAGGTTGTCGATGCTGATCAATATTTTTCTAGGTAAGGACAAATATTGGTCTGGACGTAACACAGGGGTCACTGTCCTTTCTTTTCTTCTTTGGCCAAGATTTTCAGGACTAGAGACAGGGACTGTAGGCTCGGGGTCTGGGTTTCTCCTAGTGTGGATTCTCTTAGGAGCTAGGGTTTTTATCTCACACAGCGTAGTAAAACTGGTCTTTGGGTAATGGAGTCGCTAGGGTAAATATAATCTTCAGCCAGTAAGGTATTTGGTCCACTGTCACCCTCAGGGATCAAATTAAAGCTTTAAGTCATTTTCCCAGGTAAACAATTTTGATTTCGTCCCCGGCAACGACGCCAGAATGTTAGCACTCTGTAAATTCTATCCGGATGAATAGACAAACGATAGAGGTAACTGTTTCAACCAGCTTTAGAGCTGAGGCACTAGCTTTCCCAACTCAGAGAGGGCTCTCTCATGTCACTTGATATATCTATGGAAACTGGTGGCTAGATTTGATTTGTTTGGGAGATTTTTAATAGAGTTGCTAGCAAAGAAGAGGGGAACACTATGGGCTATGGAGTCAAAATTTTGAAAGTGAACGAAGACAATGCGTAGACTGATAAAACTCTCTAGAGGACAAAGGATAAAAAAGGCGATGAATCTAAGTTATTCTTGAAATAAAAATATGTGTAGGAAGATAAAGAAGACAAATAACTGCATCAGAGCATTGTTGAAATGAATTATAAATAAGTTAAGAAGACAATCACATAGTTTAAATTGCTTAGACCAAGATTGTTGTAGGACGAATTCTCGGCCTTTAAACTCTCCAATTTAAACAGAAGAAAATTTAAATGAAATGACAGGCTACAGGAAATACATAAGATGAAAGGAAACAAAGCTCATATCACCACCCGTTAGAATATTTTCATAGAGACTTCAAAATCTTTTGCATTTGTATTCGATTCAGATTCAAAAAATTTACAAATAAAGTTTGATACAACCAAAAAGGTGCTCTTACACTTCTGCCAACTTTGGCTAATTCAAGCCTCTTAGTACTTATACAATTTGATCAAACATAACTGAAACTGAAACGTTTAAGCTTCTGTAACAGTTTCGGACGTCAGTTTCGGTATACGAAACAACTTACAATCATTAAAAAAAAGAAACATTTCACCATCATGAATAATATCTCTGACCGCCCGATTGCTTCTGCTACACCTGGCTTGCTCTGTACTTCCGTTAGGTCTGGTAAGATGGGTGACAGCTGGAGATCATCTATTGGTTCCGGGGATGTGACATTTTGTCTTTCCGAACCATACAAGTTCCTTCCATTGCACGTCAAAGTGGATTTCGTAGTCCATCATCTCTTTAATCAAAATTTCCAGGTCGATGCACGTTGTGTAGGACATGATTGGCACGCTAAATTTCACTGTTTTGAATTTGTTCAGAATTTCAAAATATAGACGGAATATTTGCACCAAATCTTCGAACGTTCGACTACTTCAACTACTCATAAAATAATTCCCAGGGTACCTCCTTTTATAGGCGTCTATTTCCATCGGGGTTTGGAGAAAAGCGGTTTTAGATGAACCACCCTTAGCCCCCATGTGTCTCAGAGAATGCCACGTGTCCATGATTTAAACCAGGGCATTTTCCCCCGGTCCGCCCCTTGTCGTCTAATTCTCGTGCTACTTTGATCGTTGAATTGCACCTCGGCCATTGATCCGGGTCGTTTCAAGATCTACGATCAGCGTCTTGCCCGACGACTTTGACATCGAAGGTTGAAAGAGGTGGTTTTGGTTAGACAAACCTCCTTTTTGATATACTTCTAAGGGCGCCATGCGCCCCACAAAAAACTATGATGGTTTTCCCCGGCCCACCCTTGACCGCTTAATCTTTGTGCTAGTTGTATCTCCGATACACGTCTCGGTCGTTGATCCAGGCCACCTTTGAGATCGATGGTCGGCTGAGCTTTATTCTTCATATCTCCGCTACTTCATGCAAACGCCACCAGATATAGACGGGTCCTCTAAATTTATCACATCTCTGCGGTGATTTAACCCATCATAAAATTTCTGAAACTCAAACACCAACTGGGAATTATATGGTGATAACACCATGGTCAATGATGTGGCTAGGAGCATGCCAAAAGTTTATGCAACCTTGGATAATAGAAAAGCTGACCACCAAGATTCAGTGGTGGAAATGGGATGTACAATTGCCAACCATCCTATTTCCATTTTAATTGACCCTGGTTCTAATTTGAGTTATGTTTCCCTTCAAATTGTTGATAAATTTAAATTGCAACATGTTAAACATGTTAAATCATGGCTGGTACAATTAGCCATTGGAACCAAAACAAAAGTAATAGAGGTCATACCAGCATGCCAATTCGTTATAAGTGGGTTTCCCACCCAAGTGATCCTAAACATACTTCCTTTAGGATCTTATGACCTATTGATTGGCATGGACTAGTTGGCTTCCCACAAAACCAAGTTGGACTATTACAGTAAAAATTTGGAGTGTGAAAATGAAGAAGGAAAAAGGGTAACCCTACAAGGGATTCAAAAGCCTATCTCAATGAGACAAATATCAACTTTCCAAGTGAAGAAGTATTGCAAAAAGGGATGTCCCTTGTATGCAATACAAGTGTTGAACTCTGTTGAGAACGAAAAACCCATATTAGAGGACCATCCCATATTAAGAGAATATAAATATGTATTCCCAAAAGAGGTGCCAGGTCTACCTCCAAGAAGGGATATTGAATTTTCAATAGAACTTGTACTGAGAATGGTGCCAATGTCTAGAACACCCTAGAGAATGAGTACACCAAAGTTATTTGAGCTCAAGATACAATTGAAGGAGATGTGGGAAAAAGGCTACTTTCAACCTAGTGTGTCCCCATGGGAAGTACCATCCTTGTTTGTGAAAAAGAAGGATGGCACACTCATATTATGCATAGATTATAGACAACCCAATAACATGACCATCAAGAATAAGTATCACTTACCAATGATCGATGACTTGTTTGACCAATTAAGGGGTGCTACAATATTCTCCGATATTGACTTGAGGTATGGATACCATTAGGTCTGCATTAAAGATGAAGACATCCACAAGAAAATCTTTAGGACAATATATGGTCACTATGAATTTGTGGTGGTACCATTTGGGCTTACCAATGCACCGGCCACTTTTATGTGCTTAATGAATAATGTATTCATAAATTTCTTGGATAGGTTTGTGTTGGTTTTCATTGATGATATCCTAATCTATTCCAATAATAGGGAATAACATTAATATCATCTCAAGCTAGTACTCCAAGTACTAAGAGAACATCATCTCTATGCTAAGCTTAGTAAGTGTGACTTTTTCCAGAAACAAGTCCATTACTTAGGCCATGTTATTTATGAGGAAGGAATGGTCATTGATCATGACAAGATTAAATTCATCATGGATTGGCCTACCCCAAAGAATGTATATGATATCAGATCCTTTATGGGCCTAGCGGGATACTATTGGAGGTTCAAAAAAGGATTCTCCAAGATTGGTTGCTCAATCACCTCCCTTCAAAAAAAGGGGGTTAAATTTATTTGGACATCAAATTGTGAATAAATATTTCAAGAGCTGAAATACCTTCTAACCAATGTGCCTATAGTGAAGATTGCAAACCCGAACAAGGACTTCCTTCTGTGTACAGATGCCTACAAGGAAGGGCTCGGAGGAGTCCTTATGCAAGAAGGACATGTGATTTGCTACGAATCTAGAAATTTGAATGAGCATGAAGTCAATTATGTGACCCACGATAGGGAATTGGCTTCCATAGTGCATGATTTAAAAATGTGGAGGAATTACCTTTTAGGTAGAATATTTGTACTTATGAAATACCATAGTGGGTTGAGGTATTTGTTTTACCAACTAGAACTCAATGTGAGACAAGCTAGGTGGATGGATCTCCTTAGTGAGTTTTATTTTGAAATCAAACATATCAAAGGAAAGAATAATAGGGTGGATGATGCCCTTAGTAGAAGTATGAAAGTGGTTCACTTGGTAGTTGTAAGTGCTAATGAATTAAATATCAAAGAGAGAGTCAAAAACGCGGAAGAAACAGATGCATTTTTCAAGACCTTGACATCATACCTAAAGCAATATCCCATGGAGATGAAGTACGAAGGACATCAGATGCTCAATGATGGCCTACTAAATTACAAGGGAAGATTGTATATTCCAAATTGTAATGACTTGAAGAGGTTCATAATGGATGAACTACAAAAAACACCATATACTGGTCATCCTAGTTATCAAAAAATGATCACGACCACTAGGAAACTATTTTATTAGCTTGGACTAAAAAAGGACATAGCTGATTACTTAGTTAAGTGTCTATAATGTCATCAATTCAAGGCAAATAATTAGCACCCAGTAGGGTTGTTGTATCCCCTACCAATTGCCGAATGGAAATGGGAAACCATCTCCATGGATTTCATCACAGGATTACCAAGATCAACCAAACAAAATGATGCCATCATGGTAGTTGTGGACAAACTAAGAAAGGCTCCTCACTTCATACCTGTCAAGTCAAATTACAAGGAAATAGATATTGCGATCATTTCATGAAAGAGATATTTAGACTGCATGGAATGCCTAAGGAAATTATATCCTACAGAGATACAAAATTTACTTCAAAATTTTGGAAATCTCTGTTTGTTGGTTTTGAAACAAAATAGCTCGTTCTTAAAACCTATCACCCTCAAACTGATGGGAAGATAGAGAGGGTAAACCAAGTGTTAGAATACATGTTGAGGATGCATGTAATGCATCATCTCAAGAAGTGGGAGGACTACCTACCACTGGTATAATTTTCCTACAACAATGGCTATCAAGAATCATTAAAAATGAGCCCTTTTGAATCCCTCTATGTAAGACAATGCAACATTTCAATCAGCTGGAACAACCCAGTAGACAGAGTTACAATCAGGCCAAATATGCTAAAGGAAATGGAACAACAAGTAATTCAGATTAGACAAAATCTGAAGATAGCCTAGGATAGACAAAAGAGATATGCAGACATAAAAACGACTCCTAGAGAGTTCAAATTAGGGGATAATGTGTATCTCCAAGTTAGACCCACGAAAATATCTTTGAGGATGGGATCTTGTCCCAAGATGGAACCTTGGTATTATGGACCCTTTGAAGTTTTGGATAGAGTGAGACCAGTAGCCTATCGACTAGGACTTCCTTCCAGAGTGAAGGAACATAATGTTTTCCATGTTTCTTTATTAAAGAAGTATGTACATGTTTCTAATCATATTATTGATTGGTTTATGATTCAGGGGGAGCCTGAGGGAGAATTCCTTCCAGAACCTCAATGAATAATAGACATGAAGGAAACCCCACTTAAGAACAAAACCATTGCACAGTTCAAGGTGCAATGGAAACACTTTGGCTCGGATGAGGCTACATGGGAAATGGAGGATGCCATGAAACAAGCAGATCCATTTTTGTTTACTTCTGTACATACAGAGAACAACGATAGATAGAACATCGAGGACGATGTTCCTTTAATGGGGAGGGGATTGTAATACCCATATTTCCCCCAGTTTCTAAATATAACTATAACTGGCCAAGAGACTATGTCGGACTAAATATGTGTGAATTTTTTATTTGATGAATCTTTGTATAAAAGGGTTAATGTATGAATTTTCTGTTATTCATAGAAATTGGATATGTGTTGCACAAATACTAAAAAGAGGGGGGGTTTCCAAGATATACCATGGATGCTATGAGAGATATGGTGAGGGAAACCAAAAATGGTTGAGATGACCCTCACCAAACCAATAGCCACTGGGTGTAATTCCTCAATAGTCCTCTGACCCAGAAATGAATTACTAGTCAGGATGGTAGTTGGAAGGCCATCCTCAAGAGTTAATGAGGAGATGGGGCTGGGTACCCATCTATAAGGCTTCCAGGCCAGACCACGAATTGGGGATTCAGACCCACACAACCTTGCTAAGGAAGGCAATAAAGGAGGTAATTCGGGGGGGATAGAGGGAGATCGACAAGAAGAAGAATGGTGAAAACAATCTCCAGAAAAGAAGAGAGGATGTTTTCGACTCCAGAGTTGAGAGGAAATATGAGAAGCAAGCTCATTTTTGGCTGTAAGAAGCCATGGGAAGGATATCGCTGCAAGATTATAAATGGGGTTGATGACTAACTGAGGAAGTGATCACCCAAACCTCCTTGCTTGGTGTAGAGGAATCCAATTGCCAAGATCCTATGGGAGGAGGAGAGTAATCTCCATCCCTGATTGTTGTGGAGCAAGGAGAAAGAATCTCTGTTAGATAATAATGGTCTAGCTCGGGGGTGGCCAACGATAAATTGGGAAGGATTCGATGTGCCTATGGTTGGGTGGAAACAAGCACCCCTTTCAACAATCACTTCACATTTTCTAGTTCTGATAAGTATTTTCATACTCTACGTAATATATTGGATGCCATGATTGAATGTCTGTGTTTAAGGTTAAGTCTTGAAGTGTTTGAACAATTATTAGAAATTCTCATTTTTCTTCTGTAGACTGTTATTTTTACATGTCTTTCAATTTACCTTAGTTAACCACTAGAGAGTTATGGGATGTGAATCTGCAGGAGAGCCAGGTTAGGATAAACTGAAATGTTTAAGTCATGTCGACCTTTTGAGTTTACCTTAGCGAGAATGTCAAGTTCAACTATGTGGGAGAAGGGAATTCCTTCAGACCCTCCACCCATGTGACTGAGGGATCATACCCATGGCCTTAATCAAGTCTCGACTGAGATCTGAGTGCATCCCAGAATCCAAATATGATCCCATATGGCCCAGGGCTAGAAAATCCTCACCAAACCTGAAAGGAGTGAAGATACTCTGGCTTCAATAATTTCGGACTTATGATTCCACCACCCTTGAAAAAAGTTGAAGGCCGAAGTCGTGAATTGATGAGGGTCATAGATCTAGGGATCCAATGGATATCTCTCTCATATGTTAGATCGAACATAGGAAGAATAGCATTAAGTACTTCGATGAAGTTACACTTTAGGAAAATAGGAGTGGTATAGCACCAAAACTCCTGAATGACAAAGTCGCGAAGTTAATATGGACCCTTGAGAATAGAGGGAAATGTGTCCATAGATCAATGACTATCCAAAAGTTTAGGTGTTCAGAGGTATCAATGTGAAGATATATGGATGAAAAATGCCAAACGTTGACGTTCAACATAGAATTTCGAATGTCGAATTTACGAAGTGACATAGACCATTGATCCTAGGATCCTTTGGGATCCCTCTTAGCTATCGATATAAGGACTCTATTGAGAACCCCTCTTAACTGCCCAACCAACTAGGAATGCATCATCGAGCGACACATGGCCCCCACTTGTTCCCTGTCAAAATTTTCCCATTGGACTAGAGCCATTGGATGAGAGGCCACGTGGTAGGAAATCCTATTGTCCAGAGACTTGGTACTCCAGAGGAACTTGGCCAAGAGTCTTCAGAGTGTGAAAACCTACGAAGTCGCGAGCGATGAAGTGAATCTCAACTTTCGATAGGATGAGCACATGTGGCGCTAGATTAGAGAGTTCGGAGACTTGGCTCTTTGGGGGATTCGTGATGTGAGGAGTTGGTAAGATCCGAAGCCCAAATTTGCGAATTAGCGGGAGTTGTGGATCTATGGATCTATGTGGATAGATATCAACCATGAGATTTGAAGGAAGTTAGAAGGTTGTATGTTGGGGGATGATGTGGCTCCCTGATGTCATCCAGGGTGACATGGACCCACAACTAAGGTGCCACGTGTCATCGGGATATGGATGAGTCACAGACCCCTTATGCCTATTAGAGCATGAAACGTGTCACCCCCTAATGAGGGCACGTTCCATACCTATCCCTCGAAGAGATGATTTGAGATGATTTGAAGAGAAAACATTTAATGCCCCGTCCCTAGAAAGGGTATTTAGGGGTCAAGTGTGTTACAATCACAATTAAAACATTTCAATGGAAGCATACCATTGTATTTGTTGGTTCCTCTATTCAACTTTCTTACAAAGTTTTCCACCTCTTCATCTTCCTCTAAATCATTGTTCCAGCTACAATCTGACTTGGGATTATGTTTATCTTTCTTCTTTGTATTCTTGGATGCTTTGAATGTTTCTTTTTTTGTGGCCGAATTATATTGATCTATCATCATCTCATAGGCAGTGAATATTCCATGTAACTTGTCCATGGTCACTATAGCTAGGTCCACTCTTTCTTCTAGAGATGAAATCTTTGAATCAAATATCATTGGTAGAGATCGTAATACCTTTTTAATAACAACTAGTTCCTTTATCTCATCTCCCAAACCTTTGATATTTTTTAAGACTTCATCAACTCGTTATGTTTTGATCTTCATTCATATTCAATTATTCGAACTTGAGTCTTAAAATATGAAGTTTAGCTTCCTTAACATTCTCATCTCCTTCATAGATATTCTTCAATTTGTCCCACATTTCTTTTGCGGATTCACAATGCATAAACTTGGTATGTATTGATAGAGTGAAACCATTTTCAATAATGTTTGTATCCTTTGAATCATTTTCTTCAAGTTTCTTTCCATCTCTATCCGTCAGGGGAGTGGTTGGTGCTTTGTATCCTTCTACCATCGATTACCAAACATTGAATCTGTGTGCTTGTATATACATCTTCATTCTTCTTCTTTACAAGGCATAGTTCTCTCCATCAAACTATGGTACCCAAATCTTAGCATAATCCATGATCTCCTTCTAGTGGTTAGCCTAGTTCTTGAAGGACCTTGTATGATACCAATTGATGGATCACTGAGAAGGGGGGTAAATCAGTAATGATGATTTTTTTTACATTTAACCACAATATATTCTTCAAAAATATTCAACAATTTGTCACGAGCATTCAATATATCATCAGTAGTATAATCAAAAACAACATCACATCACAATAGATACACAGTACACCAAAATTTACGTGGAAACCCAAATGGGAGAAAAACACATAATGATTTTCTTATATATCAAAAGAATAAATTCTTTGGAAGCACCAACTTCCTGATTCTCTAACTACAACTGGAAGGGGGATCCAACCCACTATTCGCAAGATCTAACCTGAAGAAAGATATAACTCCTTGAACTCTATGGCTCCAACCAGAAGAAGGCTAAAACCCCCTGAGTTATCTGGCTCCAAACGAAAGGTGGATACAACCACCTATCCTTTCCTTGTCCTATCACTTGGAAATATAAGTGTATACCAACTGCCACTACCACAATCACTGTCACTACCACTATCACTACCACTGTCATATGAAAATGTAAGTTGTCAACCTGTCATTGTATACAACTTATGTTCATGTACCATACCATGAATCAACTATGTACCAACATGTGAACTACAACATGCCTAAATTATAAATCATAATATCAACCATAAATACAGCTTGTACCATATACCATAGAATCATTCATGTATAAACTTGTACCATATCATCAATGAAGCATCTTAAAGAACCAATGCATGTCCCTCATACATATGCCACCATACAACATGAATATGCCTCAACCATGTACAATCAACTCAAAGATATGAATTATAAGAACCATGTCATATGTTGAACAACATATAAGAGTGTTCCTCACTCAAAAAAGCAACCATGATATACCATATCCAAGTACCAAACCAACCATACTAAGTATGTCTTGATCATACACCGTATCATGACCAAAATCAACCATCAAAACAAGTAGAAAACCATACCAATACCTTTGTAGCTCTCCTGAAAATCTAAGATGCTGACCTGTAGACTTCCTTCAAACTTCAGGGACCTAGTACCAACATTTACTCAATCATTCATGAGCCTTGTTAAAGATACACGACTTGCTCTTCTACTTCTCACGTATATACACACTTTTCTCCACTGTAGTCTGCATACATCCATGTCCTTCTGACATGTAGCCTGTGTATACCTTATAAACTAGGCTTTGTTGCAACTCCGATACTTTCACCTTTGACCTTCCTTTTCTACTTCATAAAATGTCATCACAACCTTAGAAAAAAGATCACAAGTTCACAAGATAGATAATCAATGAATGAGTGTGTGTGTACTTGTGAATGACTCCTTGAGGTATATTTATACTTGTGCTATGTAACTCCTCTCCTTAATTTAGAGCTTCTAGAGTTTTCTTGTTACAAAAACTTTACCCTTTCATTAAAGACTTGTAACCAACTAGGGGCTTCTTGACCATTTCTTTGGGGCTTGTAAATTCACAAAGTCATATCTCCCTAACCGTGCAGAACTACGTGGTATTCCACATATCATCATAAATTCCACGATGATTACTATCCATATACGATGGTATTACCTGCATTTAATATTTCCATCATGTCCATATTCCTCATTCAACTTTGGGTACCAAAATCACACCATGGGGCTTCTTCAAGGGTTAACATCAATGACAACCACACTATCAACATTATCCTTGTATGATACACGTGTCTTCTTTCACTTCCAACACATTTTTACATACCAAAACCCAAAATATTGCTCCATGGTTGTCTTCTATGTTCGTAAGATTTCCATCGACTGCTCTTGGGCCTCAAACGAACTTTTGGGCATGGATTTATGCCCTTTAGAATTAAATTTGTTCCAAAATTTTACCCTTACTGTTTTGGTCATATCTTTTTCATACAAGCTTTGTTTTGCAAATAATTTAGCTCATTGGAAAGCTCTACTAGAGCTCCTTTATTTAAGTTGAAAAATCAAAGGTACCCTTTGTTTTTCGTGGGTTTTGGTTGGCTAAAAAAGTCGTTTAGGGCCCCAAAATCGCCCCGCAAGTTAATGACCTTCAAAAACCACAAAATTCCGCATGAAATTGATTGTTTTACTATTGTAACAACCATTTAAATCTCAATTGTCAATATCGATCGCATGCAATCCGATTCGTTGTTTTGACTACACTAGTCGATCGACGATTGACACTTTTGTTTGGTCGTTCATGACTCCTTTCCCAAATTGTCGACATGACCGTTGACCATCAACGACCTTCATTTGAGAATGAAACTCAACATTAATTTGGCTTATGCCCGACCATTGGCCCATCGACTTTCCCTGATGATTGTCAAAAACACTTCCCCAATTCGGTCGACCCGAACATTGGTCGTCGACCACTTTTGGGATGATGTGGCAACTGTTGATGTGGATTGACATGTGGATGTTGATGTGGCATGAAATGTCATCTTGAGGTGTCAAATCAATTGATGTGGCATGAAACATGGATTCTAACGTGGCATGACATGTCATCTTGAGGTGTCAAATCAATTGTCATGGCATGAAACATGGATGCTAACGTGGCATGACACATCATCCCCCTCTTGAACGACTCAAAAACCTTTGTTGAATTCAATCGACGTCCAACCATCATCCCCTCGATCGTTTCCCTTGGTCGAAATTCAAGTCTTCACAAAATCGGTCGATTTTCGACCATTGGCCTATCGTCCATCAATAAATTCTCTTACTTTATCTAAAACACTTTGTCGAATTGATCAACCCCTGAAGATTAATGTTTTTTTTTTGCGAATGAAAATACTTCATTGAATTCGACTGACACCTAACCATCAATTGTCGATGATTTCTCTTGGGGAACTTCAACACTTAGAAATTTTTTTACATTTCTCTCATTGATCTAGATCATCAATCTCTCAATAGAAATGATTTGCACCATTGATTCATCGAACTTCTCCCAACTCTATCAAAAACCCTCGATCGTCGATTTGATCCATTTCAAAAAACCTCAAAATGAATCCTGGTCATTGATTTACTAAACCTTCCAATTGAACGAAACCTTAAATTTTTTTAAATTTATCAAGATTAATTTGAACCGTTGATCTCATGATCACACGCGATCTCAGTCGTCAAATTACCAAACTACTTATAACTCTACGACGACCATTAAAATGCAAAATTTGGCCATTCCAAGTCAAATTCAACTCTGCAAATTCACAAATTGGTTCCATTAAACACCTCAAACTATTATAATTCATTTAAACGTGAATATTGACCATGAATTTGGGGATTTGACTATGATTTTCTCTCAATTTTCCCCCAAATTAGCATAGACCAAAGTATGAAATAACGGATTTACTCAAATTCGCACTAGTTCTTGGCCCATATGGTTCTAGTGTTGAACCAATAGCTCTGATACCATATTGTAACATACCCATCCCCCAGATCGGTTACGTCGATACTAAAACGAGCCCATAAGAATTTCTAATACTAAATTTGAATGTGGAAAATAACAAACATCTTGAAATACAATCTCATTCAACTATCCATGGTACTTAAAAACATAAATACAACTACTCTAAATGTGCACATTAACATCTAAGTGTAGGTAGCATCATTCAACCATAAAATATACATTTATATGCATCAATTCTATTATCATCAAGTAACATTTAACCAAACAACTCAAGGTAATTTGCACTACAATTATATCATCATTTTAACATGAATAACTCAACAAATAAGAACAATTATCTTATGAAAGTATGTAAATCACCACAGAGGACGAATTTTCCTCCCAACCATAGCCTTGTTTCTCTAGTTCTCAATCGCAAGACACTCTCGAGTTGGGGCTATGAATCAATAATAGATGGAGGTCCCTAAGGTTGGCTAATGTCCCCCTTTCAACAATTAAACTCTCAGCTAATTCCAGTCCACCAACTTTCTTCCCCTCAACCTACACAACCCAAGGGATGGAATCCCCCTTCACTACTTACAGTCCCTCAGGCCTTTCCACTCCCCTCTAGGGATTCTAGCATAGGTTGGACAAGAATTCTATTTGTTGGGACCTCAGGAATTCCATAGCTGCAACACGAATTCACCCAACAACAAAATGCGTGTTGAACAAAACTTCACTCACATGCCTGCAACCTATTTCTCCATGGAATCATAACTCCCAACAACAACCAAACATGCCCACAATAGTTTCCTTCAAGCTTCAGAACTCAAAACTCCATTGCTAGCCATAAAACTCCATGTAAAAATTGTTCTCTATGTAAAAACGTGAATGAATAATTCTGGACTCCTGCCCATACTAATTTCCTCCTTTTTTATTTCTTGCTTGAATTGCACTCTTTCGAAATATGATTGTACTCAACCACCATGCTCTCAATAGCTATGGGAAATGGCTCTCACACCAACACTCTTACACGAATTCAATGATTGGGGTCTAGCACACTCACCAACTAATTAAAATTTCATGGTAAGGATAATTTAGAAGGAAATCAGAAATGGGTTTTGGTTTAATAGATATGGATAACTCTCCCCCTTGAACCCCTTCCATCTCTTGTGGATACTTATCCCCCAAATATGCTTCCATGTCCATCTGCAACTAGAATACATTTCATTCATTATATTCAGTTTACATCATTTACCTATTACATCACTTTGGATCTCGACCATACGCTATATTTACAATATACATCACTTAGCTCTCATCCATATATGACACCTACAATATATATCACTAGTTTGGGGTTTGAAAATGAGGATGTTACAACAATTGAAGACCAAGTTAGACAAAAGAGTATGTGGGGCTAGGACTTGATGAGAAGGAAGGGGGGCTAATGGATTAAGGAAAGGGAATAAGCCAATTATATTAAATTAATCCTAATCCTAAGTATTATGTCATGATTTTATCCTAAGTGTTATCACATATAGTTGTCAAGGGAAGTAGGTCGTCCAAGTCTGTGGTCTGCACAGGAAGCATCCAAGTGCAACATTCAAAAGTAGTCTGTTTTGGGCTTGAAATACAGGGAAGCAAATAGGTTCATGTTTCAACGGCGGAGATCTCGTATACAGTTCATATTAGCGGCTCTTGGACAGTCAGAGTTTAAAAGTTGCACAAGGATTAATGACTAGCCAAGCATCCTAAAGTCCCAAAGAAAATCTAATCCATTGAAGGCTAAGGCCATGCGTCACCAGATCTCTCACTTCAGGAATTCGACACTTCAAAGGATTGCATGAGCACGCAAAATAAAAATGCCTGAAGTCCGAACTCTCGAAGTGAATCTCAGTCATCCAAATCAAGAGGCCACGTGTCACTAGATCTATCACTTCGGGAATTCGACACTTCGGAGGATTGCACGAGCAAGCAAGAGAAAAATACTGAAGCCCAAACTCTCGAAGTGAATCTTTTCCATCCAAATCAAGAGGCCACGTGTCACCAGATCTATCACTTCGGGAATTCGACACTTAGAAGAATTGTGTGAGCAAGCAAGAGAAAAATCTCGAAGCCCGAAATCCCGAAGTGAATCTCGGCCGTGCAAAACAAGAGAACACATGGAGGTAGATCTCGCACTTCCTAGGATTGCGTGAACAAGAAGAAGAAAAGGGCCCGAATCCCAAACTCCCGAAATGAATCTCAGTCGTCCAAATCAAGAGGCCATGCATCACCAGATCTCTCACTTTTGGAATTTGACACTTCAAAGAATTGTGTGAGCAAGCAGAATAAAAACTCTCTAAGTAATTGAGAGTCATTGATCTTTGTAGCAAGAAACAGGGTCCATACAAGAGCGACATGTGGGAACAAAAGTGGGGCTTTCCCAAATTGTAGATCGCATCAGATCGACGACCACACTTCATTGCAGGGACAAAGCATGCTTGAATGAAAAATTTCTAGAGAGGTCCCACAATCAAAACCACAGTATGAAGAAAGGGCTACATGGCATAAGGTGGTGGATTGCGGGCTCAAAAGTGGTGTGGATCCAAACCGCCTTTCACGACCCCAAAATCATGTGGCTACCCCCTATTCATCATGCCTCGTCCCAATCTTGAGAAAATATTATCCAAGTGGATATCGGTGGCCACCCACCTTTTCCAACTGGCTCAAAACAGTTTTCTGGCAATTTTGGAAATTTACTATTTTTAGCAGTTTTTAACTTTCGGGGCCATTTTGAGGCCCTAAACAATGTTTTTTGGGAAAAAAGGTTTGAAATATGTATTTTCATTATATATTGTGCCTAAAATGAATCTCCTCGATGATACCTTTCCAATGGGCTATCATATGCCTAAAACGGAGATTGTATGCAAAAGTTACGACCCCAGGAAGTTGATGTACTAACTTACCCAAATGGGGTCCACATGACTTTTGGCACTTCATCTCCTAGGGTTAGGTTTTTGGATGTCTATGGTTTTTGACATTCTTGCTTATTGTAAAAAGGCCTCTGGAGCCTCATTGTGATCATCTTCTTGCGAATGCGAGTAGCCGTCACATCTCTTCTCAGAGATAAGTTGCCACCATTCGAGGGAGTCTTCACTATGTATTTTTACAGTCTCTGTACATTTCTTTGATTAATAGAAATCATGTATTACTATATATCTTTGTTTATGGTTACATGTCTGATACATTTCTGTTATATTATTGAATATCCGTGATATCTCTATGCATTTCTTTATTATATCTCCGCTCTCATTTCGTGCTGAAAATAATCTGGATCAGTGGTATCAGAGCAAGCTGCTCTTGATTGTTTTTCAATGCATGTCCCCAAGAAGGTACGAGTATAAAAATTTGGGTCTCGAGCATGTCTCTCTTGAAGACAATCGCTCTCTCACACCCAAAAAACCCTCAATGGCGGAAGAAAATAAAAACGACGGAGCAGACGATCTTATCAGTCTATTGCTTGAGCAAGCTCTCACACGACAGAGGGACGAAATGATGGAGAATTTTTCCCGCACCCTTCAACGCCTCCCGATATCATCAGGCACATCTTCATCAAGCGACCACTTTGGAGGCACCTCATCTTTTAAGGTACAAGTCAATTTTGATATTGCTATATTTCAAGGTCGGATAGATGCGGATGCCCTAGATAAATGGTTTAATTTGTTAGAAGGTTATTTCTCTATTCGAAATTTTTCCGACAGAGAAAAGATCACCTTTTCACTCCTTTAAGCTCTCCCTCATGTCAAACATTGGTGGGAAACTTACTGGAAGCAAATTTCCATAGAGGAGTCTGGAATATATTGGGTCGAGCCCACTTGGGATTTTTTTGTGGATGCGGTAAAGGAACATTATAACCCTATTGGCAACTATGAGGACGAGTACATGAGATGGACCACACTGTGGCAAGAGAGGGGCCAAGCAATTTCAGAGTTCACCAATACCTTCCATACCTTGCGCACCAAGCTGGGTATCAAATAATCTGAATGAAATTTGGTTCTGAAATACCATGGGGCTCTACACAGATGCATCCAAACTGAAATGGATTTTCTAGACATCTCATCACTCGGTGTTGCCTATCGATATGTTGTTAAAATCGAGCAGAAATTTAAGCACTAGAGAAAACGAGAGTTTGGGTCTGCAAATTCGCAACAACTAAAGTATGACAAACAGTCTCCCGAAAACCAGTCCAAGACATAGGAAAAGAAGGGTCACGGGAAGACAAAGAAGGACACCAGAAAATGGTGTGATTTCCACAAAAGCCCATGGAACAACACTGATGAATGTCGCTCAAAGCATTCATTGGTGGCCGAGATCAAAGACAAGGAGCCGAACCCTAATTCAGAATCTGATTTTGGAAATGCTGGTAAAGGACATATCATTGACGCAGACCCCACTTCTATTTTCGTGACTGCAACAATTCAACCAGAAGAACCAACAGATCCTGAAGAGGGGGAGTTCCTTTTTCATTCACAGATGTGGGTGAAGGGGACCCCACTGCATTTTATTGTTGATAGCAGAAGCCAAAAGAACCTCATCTCAGCAGAGGTCGTCAAATAGTTGGGATTGTCGACAACACCACACTCGCAGCCATACAACATCGGGTGGCTTCGCTAAGGACGATATCTCCATGTGAGCCAACAGTGTCGATTGTCATACGACATCCAACCCTTCAAGGATGAGGTATTACGTG
>JASDQU010736986.1:82335-103375 GCA_032191745.1 Picea mariana | reverse complement strand
CGTAGTTTCATTGTTACTTTGGGGGGTCATCTCTACAGAATACTAGAGGTATTTCCAAGTATTGTTCCACCTAAAAAGTGTCGCAAGGTAGTATCTCATACTGCAAAATTCATCTTCTTCACAATCTGTTCAATAGGGGAACAAAAGGACACTGCAACCACTACAACCTCGCCCCAGACACCTTCTATCCAATAGAAGCAGGTTGACAAGGTTGTAGCAAAGCGCAAAGATTCCTTATGCACATTGTCCTATCATGTAGCTCAAATTTTTGAATAGCCTCAGCCTCAACAGGTTCATGACAGACTTCCATAAATTGAGCAGCGTGACGTCTCCAGCAAGGCAAGCAACTCACCAAGATTCAGATTCAGCAAACGTTTTTTCCTCTCCCCTGGGAACTCAACGCAATGGAGACCATTTCTTCATAAGGAGGGAGGATTGATTCAGGTGGATATCGGTGGCCACCCACCTTTTCCAACTGGCTCAAAATAGTTTTCTGGCAATTTTGGAAATTTACTATTCTTAGCAGTTTTTAATTTTCGAGGCCATTTTGAGGCCCTAAACAATGTTTTTTGGGAAAATAGTTTTAAAATATTCAAGTTTCTTCAATCTTGTATCTAAAATGAATCTCCTCAATGATACCTTTCTAATGGGCTATCATACACCTAAAATGGAGATCGTATGCAAAAGTTACAACCCCAGGAAGTTGATGTACTAACTTACCCAAATGGGGCCCACATGAATTTTGGCACTTCATCTCCTAGGGTTAGGTTTTTGGATGCCTAGGGTTTTTGACATTCCTTCTTATTTTAAAAATGCCTTCAGAGCCTCATTGTAATCATCTTCTTGCGAATGTGAGTAGCCATCGCATCTCTTCTCAGAGATAAGCTACCACCATTCTAGCGAGTCTTCACTCTGTAATTTTACAGTCTCTGTACATTTTTTTGATTAATAGAAATCATGTATTACTGTATATCTGTGTTTATGGTTGCATCTCTGATACATTTCTGTTATATTATTGAATATTTGTGATATCTCTGTTCATTTCTTTATTATATATCCGTTCTCATTTCATGCCGAAAATAATCTGGATCAAAATATCAGTTAATGAAGCAAGGGAGTGGTGGTTGAAACCTTGAATCACCTCGTAAAAATAAAGTATGGAGGGTATGGCCGTAGATACAGGACTGTCAGCCCAAGGTACCACATGGGGCAGTTTCTCCAGTAGACCCATGTTAATCTGACTTGCCTTCTGACATAAGAAATACCCATGTGAAGAGCCCTATGATAGGAGGGCCAACCAAGATTCCTGGTTGTTGACCACCATTCTGAGTATAAAAGCAGGAGATCCAAACTAAGAAAGGGGGGGGTTTCATAGGATGGAGAGCCGAGAGAGTTTTAGGAGCAGGGCTCTGTATTTTTCAATTGTAAGCCTGAGGAGCATGGATTATAAATATTATGTTATTGAATATTCCTTTAAGTTGTTTTTATCATACTATCTTATTAGTTTACATGTTGTTTTGTTTTTCTTGTCTAGATGTAGCATATTTGATTTATGGATTTCTGAGGTGGTAGAGGATCTGTTTTCACCTTACCCATGTTTCATCATTTATCACTCAGAAGCTTGTTGTTTCTCTTCTTATTTGGATGTAGCATATTTGATCTATGGATTCCTGAGGCGGTAGACGATCTGCTACCATATTTCCCATGTTTCTTCGTTTATCACTTAGATGCTTGTTGTTTTTCTTCTTATTTGGTTGTAGCATCCTTGATTCATGGATTCCTGAGGAAGTAGAGGATCTGCTGTCATCTTGCCCATCTTTCACAGTTTATCACTCAGACACATTTTGTCTTTCTTCTACTCATCACCACATAAATCCTTTGTCTGATAGAAAGTTTAAATGCCTTCATTAGTCATGATACTGATGACTCCATAGCCCAACGGTGCTGAACTGATCTACAACTACCCATGTCATCTTTTCCTCTCTATAGTCTTACTGATCCACCTACTCAAACCATTTAAATACATTTACATTTTGATGGGTATTGGGCTTATCCTCTTGCAGTCAGAGGGTGATTCTCAGTGCTAACATTAATGGCACCATTGACGCGGACCGAAGTGAAGATATCTTCCCTGGGAGAACGACAACGAATAGATCCAGTTTTAGATGGTGAACTGAAGTTGGACACATTATTCTGACTGCTTATCTTTCACCGTGGTGACTCCATTATTCAAAATTTGTTGGTGACTCCACTGGAAGGAGAAAAATCAAATGGCTATGGAGGCTATCCTGGCCAGGATGTTTTCCCCACTAAATTTCTCATCCATAGTTGGTAATCGACACCTCGTACCTCAAATTGATGAATGGAAAGATCTGTTGCCAAGATTTTATGAAGGTGAGAATGACGACCCTCTTGAACATGTTCTAGGATTTCATGCTTTGATGCAAAATCTTGACATCCAACATAAAGACATATGTATGCAGTTGTTTATGTACTCTCTTCAAGGAGAGGCTTGTATTTGGTATCACTCTCTTGAGATTTCTAGCATTTCTTCATTCGAAGAGTTTCATGCAGTTTTCAATATTCATTGTCAAAAGTTTTATTCCTCTGAGTTAATTTGTCATAGTTGTTGTGAGGAGTATAAAGACTTTGTTCAGAATAAAGTTGATTCTTATGAAGGCTGTGAGAATGAAGAATATGCCTTGGATGAGGAATCACCTCTTTCTCTTCCATGTTCATCTGCATCAGATGAAAACTATGTTTGTTGTCTCAATAAGGAAAGTGCAGAAATTGAGTCTGTTTTGGAAGATGATATTCTTTGTAACTCTGTCTTTAAAAATCCTAGATATGAGAAGCCTATTCTTGACTCATATGATGATGATAATATATTGCTTCCTAGATTGAATCTTGAAAGGAAACTTGTGTTTAATAATGAAGAGCAGTCTTCTCATGTTGGGCATAAGATACCTCTTGGTATTTCATTCGAGAAACCTCCTTTATTTGATTACTATGGAGACAGTGATGAAGATGTTGAGGTGTTTTTTGTCTTAGAAGAAAAAAACATTAGCAACCAACCTTCTAATGAAAATGAAATCTTCTGCCAAAAGAAACATGTTAAAGAGAAACAACCCTCCATTTATATACATGAGGAGATTTCTTTCCATCAGCTAGTAGATTTTATTAGAGAGGGAAAAAGAGAAATGGAACAGCAGCCCACATCATCATTTCACTCAGTTGTTCTTTCCACAGACTTTCAGCCATACAGGAGCAGTTGTAAAGCATAACAGGCTTTTTATTACCAACCCATTAAGTTTTATCACCTATTTTATGACCCTATAGGGGATTACATGGAATTACATTTCTTGAATGAATTGAAGCCTTCAAGCTTTATCTTACCTTAATCATTGGGAGGTAATCTAAAGAATGTAATTAGTTTGTTGTTACAGTTTTATTTTCCATTGCTGATCAATGACAGAGTAAATAATTTTTCAGTTAGGAAGTTACCTCAATGGCTCTGGTGGAAGTTTGTTTTCACCTAGCACATTGTAAAAATAGGTTAGTTTAGGATTGTATATAAATAAGCTCCTTCTAGATAATGTATGTTTATTTTATTTTTGTAAGTAAAGTAGTGTACATGTCAAACTATTTGTCTCAACAAGATGTATTTAAGCTCAACTCCACAACCTAACAGCCAAGGCACGGAAACTGCTTGTTCTTGGCAACTCACAGGGAGCATACCATCCCTTGTGGAGCCAAATGTTATCACATATAGTTGTCAAGGGCAGCAGGTCGTCCAAGTCTGTGGTCTGCACAAGAAGCGTCCAAGCGCATCATTCAAAAGAAGTCCATTTCGGGCTTGAAATATAGGCAAGCAGACATGTTCATGTTTCAATGACGAAAATCGTGTATATAGTTCAAATTAGCGGGTCTCGGATAGTCAGAGTTTAAAATTCCTGCAAGGATTAATGACTAGCCAAGCATTTCGAAATCCCGAAGTAAATATGATTCATTGAAGGCTAAGGCCACGCATCACCAGATCTCTCACTTTGGGAATTCTACACTTCGGAGGATTGCACGAGAAAGCAAAAGAAAAAGGCTTGAAGCCCGAACTCCCAAAGTGAATCTCGACCGTCCAAATCAAGAGGCCACGCGTCACCGGATCTCTCACTTCAGGAATTTGACACTTCAGAGGATTTCACAAGAAAGCAGGAGAAAAATCCTGAAGCCCAAACTCCCGAAGTGAATCTCATCCATCCAAATCAAGAGGCCACGCGTCACTATATCGCTCACAATGGGAATTCAACACTTCGTAGAATTGAATGAGCAAGCAGGAGAAAACTCTCGAAACCCAAATTCCCGAAGTAAATCTCGGTCATCCAAATCAAGAGGACACATGGAGACAAATCTCGCACTTCATAGGATTGCGCGAACACACATAAGAAAAGGGCACAAAGCCTGAACTCCTGAAGTGAATCTCGATCATCCAAATCAAGAGTCCATGTGTCACCAGATGTCTCACTTCAGGAATTTGAAACTTCAGAGAATTGTGCGAGCAAGCAGAAGAAAAAATATTGAAGGAATTGAGAGTCATTGATATTTGTAGCAGGAAACATGGTCCATCCAAGAGCGATGCATAGAAACAAAAGTAGGGCTTTCCCAAATCGCAGATTGTAGCAGATCGACGACCACACTTCATAGCGAGGATGAAACATGCTCTAACAATAAATTTCTAGAGCGGTCACACAATTGAAACCATGGTATGATGAAAGGGCTATGTGGTGGAAGGTGGTGGATTGCAGGATCAAAAGCGGTGTGGATCCAAACCTACTTTGATGGCCTCGCAATCACATGCTTATTCAACGTCAAATCCGAGAGTAGCATGTGGCCGCTGCATAGTCATCAGGCCTTGGCCCGATCCAGAGAAAAGATCAGTTAATGAAGCAAGAGAGTGTTGGTTACAACCTCGAATCACCCCGTAAAAAGAAATCATGGAGGGTCTGGTCGTAGATACAGGACTGTCACCCCAAGGTACCACATGGGGCAGTTGTTCCAGTAGACCGATGTCGATCCAACTTGCGTTCTGATAGAAGAAAGAACCACATGAAGATCCCTATGATAGGAGGGCCAACCAGGATTTCTGACTGTTGACCACCATTTTGAGTATAAAAGCAAGAGATCCAAACTAAGCAAGGGCGGGGGGGTTCAAAGCCTGGAGAGTCGAGAGAGTTTTAGGAGCAGGGCTCTATCTTTTTCAGTTGTAAGCCTGAGGGGCATGGATTGTAAATATTATGTTATTGAAGATTCCTTTAAGTTGTTTTTATCAGAATATATTCTTAGTTTACATGCTTTTATGTTTTTCTTGTCTGGATGTAGCATCTTTGATCTATGGATTCCTAAGGAGGTAGAGGATCTGTTGTCATCTTACCCATGTTTCATCATTTATCACTCAGACACTTGTTGTTTTTCTTCTTGTCTGGATGTAGTATATTTGATCTATGGATTTCTGAGGTGGTAGAGGATATAGTGTCATCTTTCCCATGTTTCATCGTTTATCACTCAGACGCTCATTGTTTTTCTTCTTCTTTGGTTATAGCATCCTTGATTTATGGATTCCTGAGGCGGTAGAGGATCTGATGTCATCTTTCCCATATTTCAGGGTTTATCACTCAGACACATTTTGTCTTTCTTCTCCTCATCACCACATAAATCCTTTGTTTGATAGGTAGTTTAAATGCCTTCATTAGTCAAGATATTTATGACTCCATAACCCAACGGTCCCGAACTGATCTGCATCTACCTCTGTCATCTTTTCCTCTCTCTACAATCTTACTGATCCACCTACTCAAACCATTTCAATACATTTACATTTTAATGGGTACTGGGCTTATCCCCTTACATTCGGAGGGTGATTATCAGTGCTAACACTAAGTTACTAAGTGATTGGATGAGTTCTCAAGTGGTGGGAGAGTGGTTCTTTGATTTCCACTTATAAAAAATAAAGCATGTATATATTAAGTTTGGGCTTAGTGAGAAATTCATTCATTCCAATCATTTTCATCAATACTTTTCTATTTTGGTTTGGGTATGCTGGGTGTGAGCTTAGGGAAGCCAATACAAAAAAATTTCTTGTGAAACTTGTGAATCCTATGTGGGATTATGATGCCAATTCTCCTTGGGTTTCCTTGGAGAAGGATAGATCCCTGGAGGGGGAATTGGGTGGGCAAGATTTCCCAATGTGTGAGACTTCAAGCATGCCTGTTTGAAACTCCAGTACTACAATTGGATTTCCTAGATCCATAGCTTTGAGACTTCCTAGCCAACCTATGCTAGAGCCCTAGAAGGAAAGTATGAAAACTTGAGGGATTGTGGTGCAGAGAAGGGGGTACACTTCCTTGGGTTGTGTAGGCTGAGGGGAATCAGATAATGCTAATTGGAATTATTATGATTTTGGTACCTTGGATTAGACACCATTTGTGTTGTTGTGAGACCTAGATGACTTAGGTAGCCTTTTCCCTGGTGCATTCATAGCCCCATCTCGGGGGTGACCTGTTATTGGGGGAGCTAGAAAATTAGTGTCTATGGTTGGGTGGAACATCGGAGATCTACAACCAGTTTGTGATTTTATAAAAAGATAAGTGTTCATATTATATGTTTTTATGTTGTGTATATTATGTATTTTTATATGTTTAATTATATTATGCTATGCATGCGTATATCTATGTATATTATTATTATGTGGTATGCATAATTTATGCATGAGACTACATATTATTTGGACTACATAAGGTTATCATATTTAGGGCATATTATTACAGTTGGTATCAAAGCCCCATTTGGCATAGTTGTTCACGGTATTAGATTTTTTATGAGCAAGGCTAAAGAATTTTAAAATAACAGTATATACAGAGGTTGAATTGTAGTGGCATATGCCCATAAGTGAGTCTGGTGCACGTGTGCACGCGCGCATGCACGTGTGTGTGTGTTTGGTTTTAACTTTAAACTAAGACCACTATTGTATATTTTTATTTACTTAATATTTTTTAATATTTTTAAAGTGTCACATGTGATCTCCGTGTTGAGCATAAAAGGAATTACACATCTCCCTCACATTGGGAGATGTGTAATCTCTATATCATTTATGAAATCAATGCACCCTATTATTTTTATATATCATTAATGAAATCAATGCAACTACTTGATAGCTCTTAGACATATTTCACACACAGCATATATTGTATTGGTGTTAAAATCAAGGTATTATATTGTCACTAAAATCAATGCATTGGAACAATTTTCTCTTTCTTTATAAAAAATACATTCTTAAAACTTGGTTGTTATTTGCTAATCTACAACTTCTTGCAAATAAAATTGCAATTACCCAAAATGTTTTTCTTTTGCGTAGTTCAGGTAATTTGGTTATTTGTTAATAAAGGAATGCAATTCCTAGATGGTGGAAGGTTATCTTCCCAAAATAAAAAATGATGTCTTCTTTATTTAATTTTATCAATTTCAACTATGTGACTTGCTCAACCAAAACAATATGAATCTCATTGAATTTCCAATGATTGGGGTTCCCTAATTGTAATTTATAATGGATTAGTAATAAATACCAAAGTGTCTATATTTCATAATTACAATACCTATTGCAATTTAAAAAAAAAATAGAATTCTCAATGCAAGGTTAAGTGGTCAGATTAGAATTTTTGTTATTTTAACATAAGATACTAATTTATATGAAGTAGGTTCCTTCTTTGAATTATGATTGATAGGATGTTTTGTGATTTTTTAATGATTTGTTGATTCGTCAACTGTTATCATTAAGGGTTTCATAATTACAATTTATAATGGAGGAGTCATGTTCTCTAAAGGTGTTTGTATTTCATAATTATAATTCCCAATGCAAAAAATTAAAGAATTAAAATTCTCAATGCAACGTTAAGTGACTATATTACAATTTTAATCACTTGAACTTAGCATACTAATTTATACCAAGTAGGTTGATGTTTTGGATAATGATTGATAAGTTGTGGTTACGAGTGTGTGGTTTGCATGTTTATACATGTTGCAGCTACATGGGTGCTCTTCATCTATAATCTAAGGTAAAGGACATATATCCACCTCATAGCTTGGATCATGTAATATGATTACAGATCCTCTTGTTCCTATTTTCCGATACTATATGTTCTAAATTGTTGAATTTTCCATTCATTAGCACGTAGATATAACATTGCATAATGAGATTCAAATACCGATAAAGAATAAATTGATCAACAATAGTTTCATTTCTAATGAGATTCAAATGTCAATCAAGACTAAACTAAACAACAAAATTCACAATACTCAACATAATAGATTGTACAATTTCTTCGTTTACTTATAACGATTGTTTATGGGCTAGACATTTCATGGTGTAGTGAATGGATCATTTGATGTTTGCCTTTCAATGAGTGTTATAGATTTTAGAATAATGTTGATGTGCTTGTTTAACCATAAACAATGGTACACCATTTTCACCCAAACATAGGCATAAATCCACCCCCGAGCACCTTAACCTTTGACAGAAAGAATGATTCCAAGAAGCCACACCATAACCAACAGATAACCAAGAGAGCACACCTTCTCCAAGGGTAGCGCAGAAGAGAAGTACCAGAAAGACTGAAAAAGAGAAAATTGTACAACTGCAACTATTGCTCCTCCTCCTCCAAACTTGCGCACTATTTTTGGGTGACTGAGAGTGTGTGAGTGAGTGAACAAATGAGCCAAGACATCCTCTATTTATAGTGGTTCTGACACCCATCTCAACCGATTTGTCTTCCTGGAGGATAATATCTTAATATTATATATTTGCTGAGACGACAAGTCTTCTATGGTTTTCACACATCTTTTTAGGGTTTCTCTTACTAAATATTCTATTCTAGTCAAAGGTTACATATGGAGGTTAATACCTCCTGTAGCGGCCATAATATCAAGACTCCCTCTTATCTAGGGAGGTATTAATGGTCTCAAACACATCCATCCATCTTCACATGGTATGGGAAAGACTCATATAGTCTTATAGACCATTCTACAAGTAGCATCAGCACGTCACACATGGATACACCCATGTGGACCTGCCAATCTCGTCTAGGGGCCACAAACCACTAGAGAACACTAGAGATACACCTTGTAGTGTATTTCACCATAATCATCATGGGATACACCTGCATGACGTGCTCACCCTTGGCTACACCCATGTCATGAGTATCATCATTACTATCATCATCATATGGTACCAATCTAACATCAAAACATATCATCACAATATCCATGAGCCTCATTTAGCTATATTGATGATCCATCTCCACCACCATGTGTCTAGCACCTTGGGTCATTATTGTCCCATAACAAGAATCATGACCTCATTGGAGCCATGTTCACTTCATAGTTGATCCTCTCATAGGATCACTCCATGAATGTATTTATCTCGATGCTATCGGACACGTGTGTCTAGCATGTTGGGTCTTTCTTGTCCCATGACAAGAATTATGACCACATCGGAGCCACAAAACCTCATGGTGATCCTCTCATAGGATCAATCCATGAATGTATTCATCTCGATGCTATCAGACATGTGGAATTGCACCTCAATAACCTCGAGTTTTCAGTCCATCGAGGACTACGTTCGGCCACATCTACTCCGAATGTAGATGTTACCTATCTCCCCTGGTCTATAGCCTAGTTCTTGTGGATATAGTGTCGGACCGATGCTTATCGGGGTACTCACCTACTCGTGAGTTAATTAATCACCTACTCGTGAGTTAACTACTCACCTACTCGTGAGAGTTTCAAGGCCCAATGCAATTCACACACAGAAGAGCTAGCAACAACTCGAATCTTCAGTGCATTGAAGATTACATCTAGCCCTATTCCCACATGATTGAATCCATCTGATCAATCTTGGAATATCGACATGATGTTGAAATCATCAATAATCCCCCAGGGAAACATTTTCATTCCTTCCAAGCTTGTCCCATACATAGGCTTAGTGAAAATGTCAGCTATTTTCTCATCTGTGGATAAGTGATGGAGCCTCACCGCTCCTTCTTGCACCATGTCTCTAATGAAGTCCTCTAAGATCCTTCAAAAATCCACCTTGATTCATATCTTGCATCATTGGATATGATATATGACTGAGTTCTACAATATCTGCTTCCATGCTTGTTTGGAAATCCTACTCGATCCCAAGCTGAAGTAGCACCCCAGGTGCTAGATCTATCTTCTACACTTCTAATCCAAAAACTGTATATCCTGGTAGCCATACTTCATCATCATAGATAAATCATATCTATTTTTACAACATAGGTACCTTCATTCTTTGTTTTAACCCAATAATACGGTCATGGATCAACCATATACTGGCACAAGGTGCTCTATGCAAAGAAAATGTCTATCCCATCACACAACTTCCTGAGATGTGTTGTCATAGGTGTGGCCATGGAATTCTTGTCCATCATGATAAACCTCTTCAGTCTCCTCACTAAATATCTCATCTAGTGCCAACCATGCATCCGATCTGATCAAGATCCTTCATCTCAAACTCTGAAATCAACTCCCTCTATTTGAGAGAATCCTTAGACCATGCTTCCATCTACTGCATGCCCCTTTTCATTATGCAAAGTGCCATGAAAATATGTTGGCTTCTTCTTGATTACCGACTCCCTATAATTCTAACTCCCTCTTATATTTATATCTTATGACCTACCCGGAATAAGAAACAAGAACAAAAAAATCTCCATGGTATCCTCCATAGAAGATATCATGCATGGAGTCTAGGTCAGTAACTAAGAACATCTCCTAAAGGAGATCAACTTCATCTCGTAAACAATAAGCATTTACATAAGAACTAGAATACATCCTAGAGATCAACAAGTATATCTCTAGTATTAAGGGGTTAGTATAATGAAAATAACTTAAATAGATCAAGATGCAACATAAGATCATAATAATGCCATAACAACTAGAGACATATCAATTTTAAATAATCAAACCTGGAGTCTTCACTACTTGGACAAGGTCTCTTACACATCCCCTACAAACACACTCATGCTTTACTGAATGATATAACTTGAAAAGAATATACAAGTGCATACCTTTGAAATTTATAGTATTGTTCAACTTGTCTTCTAATCTAAAACTAGACACCATCTTGACAAAAAGAGGTTACAAACTGAATAAAAAAGGTTCAATGATTAGAACAAGCTAGAAACCCTAAAATTTCAACTTTGACCACAAAAATCAATTTTGACCAAAAGTCAACCTTTAACTTTGACTAGTCAATCTTTGAATTTGACTTTGACCAGTCAACCTTTGACTTTAACTTTGACCAAAAAATCAAACTTGACATTTTTGTTGGATGAGGACACTACAGGGTGCGCTAGGCTAGGGTGCACTAGACTATCCATAAATTAGGTCCAACACTTCATTTAAGGTGTCTAAAGAGTTGGATTAGGGTTTGATGCAGCTCCAAAATCAGAAACCCTAGTTGCAATTGCAACTGGTGCCACAAAAGCTTAACAAAGAATTTCCATGCTACCTTCCAGTGGTTAGAATGTCCTGAAGGTTGTGTGGGCCCATAACCTATTAGAATAATGTTGATGTGCTGATTTAACCATAGACAATGATACACCATTGTCACCCAACCATAGGCATAAAGCCACCCCCAAGAACCTTAACCTTTGACAAAAATAGTGATTGCAAGAAGCCACACCATAACCAACAAATAACCAAGAGAGTGCACCTTCTCCAAGGGTAGCGCACACGGGAATGTACTAGAAAGACTGAATAAAAGAAATTGTACAATTGTAGTTGCTGCTTCTCCTCCTCCAAACTTGCGCATTATTTCTGGGTGACTGAGAGGGTGTGAGTGAGTGAACAAATGATCCAAGACGTCCTCTATTTACAGTGGTTTTGTTACCTGTCTGGGCCGACTTGTCTTCCTGGACGATAATATCTTAATATTATATATTCTGCTGAGCTGACATGTCTTCTGGGGTTTTCATACATCTACTTAGGGTTTCTCTTGCTTATGGAATATTCTATTCTAGTCAAAGGTTAGTACCTCCCACAACTACCATAATATCAACAATAGCGGCGACACTAATATAGTCCCATAAGGTTTCATATTTAAGGAAGGGTTATCTATGCCTAGGTCTAATGCAAATTCCAATGCACCCAATGTCAAAATAATAAGAAAATATGAGACCACTTTTCTTCTCTCCAAACATCCTCCATGTAAACAAAGGGATAAAACAATGGTCATGCAATCAACTCCAACTTTTTCATTGCCAACTTCAGTGTTTATTGTGGATACTTAGGGAACCACGTCAGTTTCTATACATGATCATCCCATCATTATCCACAACATCCAACTAATCCCATCTCTGCTAAACCTATCTCTCCCACAACACATCCACTGCCAACAATGTGAATGCTCCTGGATGTTTTCCATCTGAGTTTGTGAATGCTCCTATGCATTCGTCATCTAATATTTTCAATGACAATGGTGATCGTATTGGTGATCAACATCAATATGAATTACCAAATGATACATGTTGGACATGTAAATTATTCAGTGTGATTATACGATGTGTGTGGTAGTGGGAACTACATCCATTGTTGAAAGAAACTATACATACATCTACCAATGCCACTAAGAATATAGGAATCTCATGAACTAGACTACTAGCCACAATGTTATAGAAGGTAATATTTCTCATTTTGTAACTAATTTTTATAGTGAACATATTAAAAATAATAACATAAATGAACTGATTGAAGAACCCAGTCCTAATTATCTTCTCAATTTACTTCTCACTCAAGTTGTTTGACGATTTCAATAATTTTACATTAAATATACTAAAAAATAACATACTTGAATTAATTGAAGAACCCAACCCCACTTAGCTTCTCAATTCATTGTTCACTCAAGTTGTTTGATGATTTTAGTTTGATTTTCAATTCACTTCCCTATCTGATGATCAATTGCTTAGCTCCCTCTTCAGAAGTTATTTCATGACTTTTGTGTTATATATATATATATATATATATATATATATATATATATATATTCTTATATTTATTATGTTATTATTTTTTAAATAGCATACATGTAGCCCAAAGGGGTTGGATCCAATGGTGGAAAGAGATGATTTTTTCACCATTGGGCAAGGTTCAATTCCAATGAGGGTCACTTAACTTGGAGCCATGAGGACACCTTGAGTTAGTCATTGAACATGTGGTTTCACCTGAAGATGTTATATTAAATGATATCATGACTTGTGCACACAAAAGTGCATCAAATCCCACCCCCATGTTCTTCAATTTAAAGTCCCCCAGGGTGTAGGGTAGTTGATGATGGAGTGTATTGTTAAGTCACTCTGTTATGTGAAGTCACCAATTCAAAACCCATACTTACCTTGTCTGTAGTGTATGGGGCATCCTAGGCACACCTGGAGGTTATAATGGTAGCAGTCGAATAACACAACCCTGTGTCACGCGAGTACGTGCCCGACTAGTTGTTGATTCCACTAGTCACAAAAAAAATAATAGACATGTGTTTATGAATACACATAGTTTTTAAGTTTAGATTATGGGTAATATTGTATATTTTTTATTTACTTACTACTCTATAATTTTATAATTACACATCTTCCTAGTATTGAGTTGTGACCAGTGTAGATCCATCTTAAACCCAAATCTATCAAGCACCGAGAGGGATCAATTTTTTTAAGGTGTAAATTACAAAAAACAAATTACACCTTAATAAATTTGATCCCTCTCTATGCTTGATAGATCTCGACTTAATATGAATCTATGTTGGTTTAATATTCTGTATGTTTCCCACATATGTACAATATGTTTATGGTGTTGTCTAAAAGTTCTAAGTTTTGGTCTTGGTCACTAGAATTTGGTGATTGAAAAATGTGTCGAAAAGAGTAATGTTTACAATACGCGTATGTTTAGATGTTGTCATGTACATATGTACAATATCTACCTACTTATTTATTTATTTTACATTGTGTATGTGACAACATCTCCCTCATACTGAGCTGTAGAGCACCTTGTTACTCTCGAGGCAAAATGATTCTCTCAATGCAATGAAAATCATTTGTTCGTTTATTTGATCTTCCAACATAATACGCCACCTATATTTATTGGATATTAATTCCCAAATCTAAAAGAATACTTGACATGTTGAAGAGGTTGGTTCAAGATGTAATTTGTAGCCACCATTTTATATTACCATGTATTTATTTAGTCTTTCACACAGAGTGGGCCTAATGGTAGGGTATATTTAGCAGTGGGAGGAGGGTGTCCCATACACAAATTTGGTGTTTGTCTTGGCGATGATCTTAAAATTAAATTATTATTATTATTTTATTATTATAAAATAGTTTAATATAATTGTATCAAAAAATTATCCAAATTATTCTTATATTTACAGGTGTACACCTATTGGAAATGAGTACAATTAATGATCTTTTAATTATAAATCATAAGCTTATGGCTAGTATTTGAAAATACATATTCTTGGTCGTCCTCTCAAATCAATGAATAAAATTTGATGTTGATAATTTTATTGCGCTGTTTACTTTTTACTTTTACTTAAGTTGTTTATTTTTTTACTTTTACTTAATGATTTTAAGAAATTACTTGTTAGCCTAACAAATTTAATTCGTTTAACTATTAACAAATATTAATATTTATAAGAAAAATATTGCCACATTTAAATGTTTAGCATGCACTACCTCACGCCTCATTTCTACCGGAGACATATTGGGTCAAGCATAGGCGTAGGCATTTCGTTTTGGTTTTTGGTTTTTAATGTTGGCAGCGACCTTTTCAATTAAAGAAACATTTCAATTAAAGCATGGACACGTTTAATACGATTCCTCTTTTGTTTAATACGATTTTTGTGAATATTCAATTTAATACGATTCCTTTCAGTAATTTCCAATCACTGGCTAATTCTGCCATGCCAATTAAGAGTTTGCGTTTGAAATCTCCATGCTTGGCGATAGTGGGCCTATGGTGTTTGGCATTTTGCACAATATTTTAACCTAGCATCTGAAGTTTCACAATCTTTTATAAAAACCCAACCCTCAATAGTGCGACTTAGGCTCTATTTCAAGATGTTAGACAATGTGAGAGGAATTTCATAGACTTTGAAGGCCTATGGATGGGAGGGTTAGGCCTGGAAATCAGTAAGTTGCAAGAATCTCTGACCAACTCATCTGGACCAAGTGGAAAATTACATATTATCAGACCACTTATTTAGTGATTTTGTTGCTTCATTTTATTCTTTGGTTACATGTGTGGTAATCAATGGATAATGTTAATGTAATGTAGTTGGTGTGCAAAGCACGAAATGAGGTATTAGTGTTTTCTACACAACGTTTACTGTACGAGACATTGTTACACCATACATAACATTTACAACGACATGCGTTATTAAATACTTATACACAACATTTAGTGTAGCCTAAGAGATTGGATTGTATACATAAATAAAATTTTGATTACTCTATAGCTTCTTGCATAATATTGTTTGTTCATCCTACACCACATCCAGGCAAAGGTCAAGACATTAGGTTTTCCTTTGTTTTCAATTTTTTTGTACGGAAAAGCATGCACTACTCCAACATAAGTCATTAGATTTTGTATATTGTTCGCCCATTAGAACTTTGTACATTGTTCACCCATCGTACTCCATACCGAAAGGCCACGACAGTAGGTTTTTCTTTCTTTTCAATTTTCTATAATGAAAAACATGAAATACTGCAACATAAGCCATTAGATCTTACTATACATAAATGAAAATTTTATTATTTTGCAGCATGGTGCATAATGTTTATGCATCCTACCCCTCACTCAAAAGTCACGACATTCCACTACATATTGAAAAACATGCACAAAACATGCACTATTGTATCATGCTCCATTAAAACTAATCAACTTTGATTTATTTTAAATTATTATAAACCAATTTTTATAAAAATTATTTATTTAAATAATTTTAATTATAAAATTCTGATTATTTTAAAGTGTTTAATCTAAATGTTTTAAAACTTGAGTAGACTATTTTATGGTAATTTAAATAACGATAAAGAAATTGAATTTTTTAATCTAATTCTCTTAATAAAATTGTATTTTTTAATCTAAAATTTGAGAAAGGCTAAACCCTATTATCGTTTTAGAATATTACAGAATGTTGAATTGTCAATTTTTTTAATGGTTTGTATAGCATTAAAAAAGATTGAATTCTTATTCTTTAAATAAAATTGCAATCAAAAAACCCTATGCCGTGTGCATTGTCCCACCGACACCGACATGCAGAACATGGCTCTAAACATTTCCAATCTCTTTTGAAAGTGAGAATATAAGAAAAGGATGATACACCTTGTGCAAGATTCTATAATGCATTATTTTTAATTTTTTCGAACCTTTGTTTCGTCTCTACAAAGATAAACAAGGCAGGTTGCAGAGCAACAAATCCCTACCGAGAAGGTATAGGAGCTTAGGCTTGTTAAAAGAAGGCACATTGTTACTACTTGTCCTCCTGATCCAAAACCGCCAAAACACGATAGTAAGAAACAACAAAGTAATCCATGCGAGTAGCTTACATATTATTTTCTGTGGTGTCACTCATTCATAAACATATCTTTATGTACTTGGTTATTGAGTTAGTGATTGATGGTTGTCTTATAATATTAGCCAATTAAAAATGGCAAGACGCAACTTAGTTATGAGCCCGACCTTGTTGAAAATATCTTCCTTTTTATCCGAGGTAAAAGGGGACCAAGATAACACTCATTTCACTTATTATTTTCAATACGAGAATAATAGAATGCATGGGAATATCTTTACGAGAGAATGTTTTTTTTGTTTATTTGTTGGGAATATGATAAATCTTTTAGCATTGGAACCTTTTGCAATGTACCCGGAAGAATAAGTTCAGTATTGGAAGAATATATCTTCCTCTTTTTGGAATCAATTTTTGCAATATCTCATATGTTGTTTGGCCCAAAACCTATAAACAATTCATGCATACCAAAACTGAATTGAGTGTATTGCATCTCCATGAAACGATGAGCTAACCCTGTGGGTATACAGATAGAAGAATGAGTGCACCACTTGTCGGCAGAGTTGTTTGTGTTTAATCTTGTGAAACAGGAATGTGTGAAACAATGCTAATGAAAGTTCCTGAAAAATCAATTTATTCAATTTAATAATGATATTTTTAATATTGTTTTTTTTAATTATTTTTAATTATTCAATTTAATAACAATATTGAACAGTGAGCTTGCAGATTTCTTGCTACGTGCATTGCATGGCATGTAGTGGTCTCCACCTGGTACGCATGCAGTTTGCAAGTATCCTATCCATACATCCGACTCTACCCAATGACCTAATATTGATACTAGACTGTAGAATGAGCAATTATAAAGAGCAACTAACTCTATAAGAAAAATCATGAATTCAATGTATTGTGATCAAAACTACGCTACGTTTAATTTCTCAAATTCCAGCATCAATATTTTGAAAGAAAACCAGGCAAATCTAGATGCCAATGGACTATACAAGAAACCATGTTGTATGTTGACTGTCGATGCACCCCGAGGTATCTATAAAGGCTTAACCGCCAGTGGTGCAGGAGGTTGTCCAAGTGAGATATCAATATCTTTAAATGGAAGGTCGAATTAAAGACCAAGATCTTTAAATCGAGATATCAGGATCATTAAGTTGAACAACAGATAATTGATCAAGTTTGTGTTATAGATTCTGAATGGTTTGGTTGGGAACAATGCAACCTATGGCCTTCTTGCTGCTGCTGCTGGTGTTGTGGGTGCTTTTATTCACAGGTGATTTCGGAAATATAAGGGCTGTGAATGTCGAGGAGATTCCAGTTACGCCTGACCGGTTGGAGGGTGGTATACCATCGTATGATCGAGGGTTTGATTCCTCCCAAATCCGAAACCAGATCTGTGACGGGACTCTGGGCGAGTGGGATGATAAGAATGAATCTGAGGAGTTTTTGATAGAGTCTGATGAGGCAGTGCACAAAAGGCTTCTGAGGAGAGTTCGTTATTATATAAGCTACAGAGCACTGCGTGCTGATCAAGTTACATGTCGCCCTCGCTCTGGGAGGTCTTATAACAGAAATTTACCATGCCTTCCTTGTCTTTGACATCAAATGGAATGACCTACGACCGAGCTTCCATTGAGAAATGGTCGGACGAAGGAATCAATGTATGTCCAACGACTAAGCAGGTTCTTCAAAGAAAAGAACTCATCCTCAATCACACTCTTCACCCACACCTAAGCCCGTTGCAAAGGCGAGGAAGGTTCGCCAACTCCACATGGATAAACATAGAAGGTGGGAAAAAATAGTGGATAGAAACATAGGCTTTCAGAAATAATGGTGTTCATGGGTTGGGTAGCCATGAAAAAATAGTGGTGTTCTTGGGTTGGGTAGCCATGGCTAGGACAATTCATAAACAATGGTGTTTGTGTTTGTGGCTGGCCATGGCCAGAATAATTTATGGAGAATGAAATCTCAGAGAGAATTATACAGATAAATCTATCATTTCATGTCGAGGACCGTTTTTAAAGGATAAAGAACGAACACGTGAGCACGGTGGCGTGAGCATGGTGGTGTAGGTTTGCATGGTGTGTAGGTGGCAATGCAATAGCAAATGCACTATGGGTTATGGGATGAAGAAAAAATTTCTACAAACATTTCATGTTTGTGAAGTAATGCTAAAGTCATTTCTAGCATTACTTTATTCGAGAAAAAATAGTGTTCAGATGTGAGCTTTAAAGTAAGATGTTGGTTTAAAGTAAGATGTTGGTGTGCAATGTAGAGGCTATGTTTCGGGAAGAGGCCAAATAAGATCTTAAACCTAAAAGTTAGGTTAAAAACATGAAATGAGATGAAAAAAAATGCATAATTTATCCAAACTTAGGATTAAAAAAATAAAAATACCTTGATTTCCATGCCAGACTAATAACAAAACTGAGAATCGATTACAATAGTCCCTACCAGCCCGAAGGGCAGGGACTAATAAGGATTTGCGGATCCATGATTATGGATCCATGGAGCATGTCACCATATAGTTATAATTCCGTACAAAATGTGCACCTCAATGTTGGTTAAATCTGAATTAAGCCTTGCAGTTTTGTGGGACTAATAAGGATTTGCGGATCCATGATTATGGATCCATGAAGCATGTCATCATATAGTTATAATTCTCTACAAAATGTGCACCTCAACGTTGGTTAAATCTGAATTAAGCCTGGCAGTTTTGTAGGTAGTATTGAGTATTTTTTAGTATAAAAAATTGTTAATGAAATATCAAATCTTCTTGAATATGAAATTTATAGATGTCTTCATATATATAATAAGTTAGGTTTTTAACTAACAATAATCATTTTATAAAAGTGGTTGATATAAGTTAATCCGTGTCATTAGTTTGGAAAAGTGGAAAATATTTATATAAAGTAGTAGTTGTTAATAATATTCATTTTGGGTCTCATACACCAATTTGGTGTCTAGTTTAGGAATGACCTTAAAATTTGAATTACTTTTTTTTATTTACTACATATTTACGCCGAAAGGCGTACACCTATTGACAATGGGCAGATTTAATAGGGGTTTAGTGTTTAATAAGTTTTCTATGGACATGATTAAATATGGCTGGAATATACTTAATAGTCACACAAAATAAATGGCTGTGATTTCAATCATTAACTTCCTAGCTATTATAAAGACATCCGTTTATACGTTTACTTTTTTACATTTACCTAATCATATTTAAAAATTACTTTGATAGCTAACTATTAGTTTCATCTTATCAGCCTTTAGGCATTCACCAGACAACTATTTAGCTTACTGTGCTAGTTTTTATTCTTTCATATAGTCATTAAAAGATCAAAATGTTATTTACTAAAATTAAACTAAAGTATAAAATATAATAAACATTCTTGAAACCACCTAAACTAAACCCAATTAATAATCAATCTTTTTCATACTCGTAAAACTTCATAATATTTCAATAAAAAAACTTAATAAACATTAATAAATTACACACCCTATCTTATAATTTCACAATACTTCACAGGATTACTGCTACAGCAATAAAATTTAAAAAAATAAAAAAAAATCATTTTTAAAAGCTCTCAATACATAACCACGACATCCCCATCAAAGGGCCAACATAACCATGTGCAGGTCTGGCCAACCGTGATCGCGACGCTACGTCAGGAAGAGGTGTCGTCCCCGCCCATGGACGGATACAGGAGGTGCAGATGAGTTGTCTGGTCGTTGCCACGTGGCTCGTTTTAGGTCCTCATATCTATACCACGTGACGTGTTTCCAGTAGTCAGAACTATGCCACGTGGCACATTTTCAATCGTCAGATCACCACCACGTGGTCCTGTCGGATATGCACCATGACGCGTGCTACCAGCCGTCGGATCCGAGACATGTGGCATGCTGACAACCCTTGAATCTGCGCCACTTGGCATTCTGCTAGCTGTCAGATCTGATCATTAATGTGCACATGTGGCAGGCCTCCAGCCCTCGGATCGAGCCATTGGATGTGCGCCACGTGGCATGCCTCCAGCCCTCAGATCTGGCCATCGGATGTTCGCATGTGGCGGGACTGGAGAGAGCCACATGTTTAAGATTGGACTGTTCAAATCTATGGCCTCGTCCAAGCTACGTGTTGAAAATCGAACTGCTCGATTAACATACCGTACGATGAAAATGGTACGGCTCTTGCACTTTCAGTCTCCACGTGACATCGATCTGACGGCTAGATTTTTACGGATCGTTCAGCCTGGCAAGAGACATGTGGTGCAGATCATATGGCCAGGAAGCCGATCTGACGGCCTAGGAATAATTTATTGATTTTCAACGGCCGGACGAATGAGAGAGTAGCAGGGGAATTGTTCGCAGGTGCAATAACAGTTCCACATCCTATAGTTTTGGCGGAATGCC
>JASDQU010736986.1:48745-58965 GCA_032191745.1 Picea mariana | reverse complement strand
CAACAAACCAAACCTCAAGAGAGAAGAAGACGAGAAAGCTCAGAAGAGATAGCGGTTTCCAAAAGTACAGACGAGGTCCAAGAGATGGAATCGCAGGAGGAGCAAAGCTTGAGACTCATGAACACTTAGAAAACCTTCTAAGTCAGAGAGATCAGAAGCTCAGGAGGAAGAGAGACAGTGGTCGTTGGATCACCAATCCAGAGGAGCAACAACCGTCAGATTGAATTAGTGGAAGGATAGGATAAGCAAGGGCTGAGATATGAGATCTCGATCACTTGAATTTTCGTCAGCCTTCAGATCAAAATACATGGAAGGATAGGATAAGAAAAGATGGAGATTCGTTGGATTTAATCCAAGGAAAAGATGCATCGAAGATAGATCGAGCCGTTGATCTAAGATATTGATCAACGAACAACATTCATTTCGTTTCTAAAGATGTGAGGAGGTTAAGCTATGGAGAAATCACTTTGAGGGTTCTTAGTTTGAGATTTGAAATATCCAAAGTCTGGAGAGTCGGAGTAAATCTCAACTGTCAGATCCAGAGGGATACGTGGCGCCATATTGTGAGCTCCGGAGAAATATCACCTCAAGAATTTCCAGTTGAGATTTGAAATTATCGAAGCTCGGAGACTCGGAAAGTTGAAATAAATTCTAGATCGTCGGATCATCTGAAGTAGATCGCAGTCGTTAGATCATCTGAAGAGGATTTCAAGCATCGGATCGTTCGAAGTGGATCTAGACCATCTGATCCAAAAGAGACGTAGCATAAATCTGTGGACTCAAGGTAAAGACCCAAAGTAAGACTCACCCATCTGATTCAAGGACATGTGGTAGACCACGTCAGCAAGGACATGTGGCAGACCATGTCAGCAAGGACATGTGGCAGACCACGTCAGCAAGGACATGTGGCAGACCACGTCAGTGTCAGGTCAACAGGTGATCTGTGTAATGTTACGTCACTCTGGGAGATTTACTTCAGGAGTTTCACCACCAACAAATGACAAAAGCTCCAAGTCCCGAAGGCCGAAGTCGTGAAGGGTCGAAGTGTTGAAGGGCCAAAGTGCTGAAGTCACGAAGAGCTGAAGGACCAAAGTCGTGAAGGTATGAAGTGCTGAAGGGTCGAAGAGATGAAGTCATGAGGGACAGAGTCCTGAACTCCCGAAGGCTGAAGTCTCAAAGTGAACGAGGATCGTTGATTTGAGGAGGACATGTGGCAGGAATCTGTGGACTCTAGCTAAAAGCATTCTGGGAGAGCGTGAAGGTTGAGAAGTGAAATCTTCGAAGCTCAGAGTAGTGAAGCAGATCTCAATCGTTGATCAAGAAAAGGGACACATGACCGTTGATCTAGTTGAAAGGTAAAATCCCTGAAGTAGAGGCAAAGCCATCAATTGAGAAGGACAGGTGTCTGTAGATCATCGACTCTAGAAGATTGACATATGGAAGAAATGAGAATTTGAGAATTGAAAGTCCTGAAGGTCGAACTCGCGAAGGTGATCCTGATCATATATTGAGGGAGACAGGTGTCAATAGATCTTCCACTTCGGAATATTGTCATATGGGAAAAGCGAGGTTTGAGAGTTGAAACTCTCGAAGCCCGGATCACGAAATAAATCACAACCATTGATTGAGGAAGGTTAGATCTGATCCACAGAACTTGAAGGTACAGGTTTGGACCGTCAGTTCATGAGCACCGTCAAGATCGAGAATCGACGGTCCCGTCGCATTGCGGAGATTGAAGGTGCATGAATGTTAATAAGTTGAGGGTGTGCCGCAATCGAGACCGTGGTTTTGGACAAAGGACACGTGGAGGCTCGAGGTAAATTGTGGGGAAAAACGTAGTTTGTTTAAAACCACCTTTGGATGTGCCTACAATTGCGTGGTCACATGAGTTCATTGCCCAAGGTCATATTGAGAAACAGAGCTAGCGCTCACTAGACCGAGATCGAGAAGTGCCTTTTGAATATGTGTTTTGTTACCGCTGATGGTCACGTGAAGGAAGGGGATTAGAAGCCAAAGAAGAAAAAAGAAATTGACTGTAACTACCAGAGAAGATGAAGAGTTGCGACTTCCAGAGAAGCCAAAGAATCTCAGGATAATGCTCGCTAATGATGAACAGATTTAGAATAATCATCAGAGAAGATGAAGAGTTGGAATGATGATTAGATAGAGAACTTGGCATGAGTAATACATGCAGAACAGAGAAGATGGTGTTCTTTTTCGATAGTTATGCATGTGGGTAGGAAGAGAGGGAGTGGTAGTACCTAAAGTGGAGATCAGAGGCACAGTGTATAGCATGTAGAGGCAGCATAGAGAATAAAATGAAAAAGAGAAGCTGAACAGAGGGGTGTCATGCGCAGGAGGAAAAAGAGCAGAGCATAGAAGTAGAAAGATGCAGAAGTGGAACAGAGGATAGAAGATGAAGAAGGTAGGGGAGACTTGGAGCTGTAACATAACATATCAGAGACAGAGAAAGTAAGTAATTTTTTTTCAAGATTCAATCAGGGTGGTAGGGTGGTGCTAAGGAGGATTGCAGTGCTCTAAATTCTAGTTGTTGCTAGAAGATATTCTGGGAGTTAGTGCTTCCATCTAGTGGGTGCTAGAGAAACATGGGAGTTGGTGTTTCCATCTAGTTGGTGCTAGAGAAATCCGAGAGTTGGTTCTCTCTGCAAGTTGTAGCTTTCTATTAGAGGTTGTAGCCTCATAATTGAATTGGATCTCACAGACTGTGATTGATGTACATGAAAGTTTGAGCTTGATTGACATCTTAAGAAGAATAGGTTTTCACCCTTTATGGGTTTCCTCAGGAAAATTGGTGTCTTTGTGTATTATGTGTGATTGATCATTGTATATCTATGCATGTTAAGTTATTAGCAACACATTAAATAATAATCTAGAAAGAATAAAAAAAACAAGAAAAGCTTCAAGCTTATATACATAACTGATTCACCCCCCCATCTTAGTTATATTTCCAACAATTCGTATCAGAGTCAGTGCCTTTGATCAAAGTTAGATCCATAAGCTTGAATATGACTAGTCATGATGGAATTTCAACTAATAGACCCCCTCTGTTTGATGGAACATATTGGAAGATGTGGATAAAAGAGATTGGAAGATGTGAAAAAAAGGGAATTATTAACTTGGAAGAGGCCAGATAGAATCAAAAGAGTAGAGTCACTTGGGTAGCCCAAGGAGACCAAAATACCAAGTTTTTCTATAAATTTGTATACATGGGAAAGGTAAAAATACTAAATGGGATATTCAAGCTTAGAAACCTAAATAGTTTCTAATTTCAAGGAGATAGCAAGTGTAGGGGGTTTTCATTACAATAATATATTATGATTTATTAACATAGGATAAATTATAAAAATTTCCACTTTGTTTCCAAGTTTTGTCCACTAGGATCAAAATGATAGTTTAGTGGAGGCAATTTCTTAAGAGAAATTAAAGGATGTCCTTTCTTCCTTCTAAAAAGATAAGAACCTGGGTCTAGAAGGATTTCCCATCAAGTTCTACCCAAGATTATATGATCTCATAGAGGATGATATTCTAGGAGTGGTGGAAGAATCTAGATTTTCAAGTTGGGTTTTAGGAGCATTAAACTCTACCTTTTTGGCATTGATACCTAAGAAAGTTGCTCCACATACATTAGACAAATTTAGTTTAGTCACTTTGTGTAATGCCATCACTACTATATTTGAACCCATTTTTCAACATAATTCAGTGCGAGTTCAACATTACAAATATTGATTTTGTGTCACTCATGATTTGAATATACGTTGGCTAAGTTTCATAGAATATTCAACATCTTACATGTCGCTAATCCAACGAGTAAGAAATTGTGACCCTTTTTTTGACATATTCATCACTTATTGAATGCTAAAATGACATATAGATTACATGTATCCAACATTTACCTATTCAATTATGTGTGGACCACATGACAGAAAGCATCGTTTAGCTATCGAATAATCGACGTGAAAGGAACAAATATTCAACACATGCAATGTGACCTAATTTATAATCTACTACTTGGTCCCTTCCATTTGACAAACTCCAAATATCAATTGTAYATATACATATAACATKAMTAAAAAGTCAAATAACTAATATGTAATTTAAAAAAATAAATAAAATAATAATTACTAGAAGAGAGGTGGAGTTACCCTCCTTCACCATCAAACCCCCTATATCATCCTCTCCATGCATGCATTAGATTTTCTTAAATTTTCATTACCAATAKATTAACCAGAGTATGTTGATATTCCCTTAACATTAAACATCAATATACTGAAAATAAACATAATCTAGAAGAAGATAAACAAGCACAAGAAGGCACAAAGGTTTATCCTAGAAARCCCAACCAACTTTTCTTAAAGATAATCTTTAATGCAATACAACCATGAACAAGCTCTCTTCACAAGATAAAAGCCAACAATGAAGAAACCCTAATAACAAGTACTTATCTTTTGTTTTTTTCAAACCCTAGCAAGGGTAGATAACTGAGTAGCACTCCACAACCTTAGCACAACTCTTCTAGAAGTAGCGCACAAGAGAAACCACCAAGAACCACCAATAATATCCTTCCCCAAGTGGGGCACACTCTCCAAGAGAACCAGAAAACCAGAAATAATGAAACTGCCACAAATGTAGTTGTTAGCTGCCTAGTGCACACTACAGAAGGAGAATTGTCTGAATGTACAAATGAAATGATCCAATCTTGTACTTATGTTAATTTGGATTCCTGTCTGGGGGTCAACTTCTTATTCTAGGTATTCAAATTTACTTTATTATTTTTGTGGGCCAACTTCTCCTCCTGGAAATTATATTTCCACTTTATTATTTTCCTGTGGTTCGGCTTCTCTTTTCGGGTGTTCTTCAACTATTCAATGGTCTTCCTTTGACTTTTGGAATCTTCTTATTCTCCAAAAAAGGTTTCCCGGGAGGGAATACCTCCCGTTGCTACCAAAACATCAACACTCCCTCTTAGCTAGGGAGGTATTCTTCCAAGATGTTTTCTTCTAGTAGTTCCAATCACACCCATCCATTTCAAATGGCATGGGTAAGACTACCACCATAGTCTTAGGACTACGCTTATGAGCATCTAGTAGTCCCAAGTCTACCACCATAGTCTCATGAATACGCTATGAGAATCTAGTAGTCCAATACTACCACCATAGTCTCACAACTACACTATGAACATCTTATAATGTTCATAGTGTTCATAGGTGCAACAGAAAATCCCAAAGTATGATCTTCCTTCCAGTGGTTAAATTGTTCTGAAGGTAACCAGCTATGAAACAATCTTAGATTTTCTTAGATTTTCATTAGCAATAGATTAACCATAGTATGTTGATATTCTCTTAACATTAAACATCCATATACTTAAAATAAACAAAATCTAGAAGTTGATAGACAAGCACAAGAATAAACAAAGATTTATCCTGGGAAAACCCCAAAATCGGGGAAAAACCAAACCAAGCCAACTTTTCTTAGAGAGAATATTTCTGATAATTCAATAAAACCATGAGCACACTATCTTCATAAGAGAAAAACTAACAATGAAGAAACCTTGATAACAAGTACTTGTCTTTTCTTCTTTTCAAACCCTAACAAGGGTAGACAGCTGAGCAACACCACACAACCTTAGCACAACTCTTCTAAAGGTAGTGCACAAGAGAAACCACCAAGAACCACCAAGAATATCATTCCCTAAGTGGGGAGCACTCTCCAAGATAACCATAAAACAATAAATAGTGAAACTGCCACAAATGCAACTGCTAGCTTCCTAGTGTCCATTGCAAAAGCAAAACTATATGATTGTACAAAAGAAATGATCCAGACTTGTATTTATATTAATATTAATTCCTTTCTGGGGCTGACTTCTTATTCTGAGTATTCAAATTTATTTAGTATTTTTGTGGGTTGACATCTCTTCCTGAAAATTATGTTTCCACTTTATTATTTTCCTGTGGGCCAACTTCTCTTCCGGGGTGTTCTTCAAGTATTCAATGGTCTTCCTTTGACTTCTAGAATCTTCTTCTTCTCTAATAATGGTTGTCCAGGAGGGAATACCTCTCCTTGCTACCAAAACATCAACAATATGTATATAAAGAAACTTCTCCATAGTCATATATATCAYAATAAGGACTTAAATAGTCTTTTCATGAGCCATCGTGGAATCACATGGAGAATATAAATTATTTGTTTATTTTATTTTGAAATTGAAAATATGGAATTTAATATCACAATGTCTTGTCAAGATATAAGAGAAATGGTAAACGTTTTTGGTCTAACACATGGAATAATACACACTCAAAGATCAATTGTATGTTATATATCAGACAATGACACATAAAATAAAACAATAACTCTTCATGGGAAATGGATGGGAAAATATAATAGTTAAACGAAGCATTACATTTATGAAATTGGAAACGATCAAGTTTTTCCACTTTAAGAAGATCTTCCAATTAGGTGGATATCCGGTTTGCTAGTATGAAAGTTGGCATTTGGAAATCTATGTCTATGTGAATGGATTTGGAAGGATGATAATTTATTCAAGTTCATAAGACTATGTATTATGAATCTTTCCATTAGTGAAAGGAGAGAATAAAGACCTTTAGAGGAAAGGCTCATGTAGGAAATAATTTTTTGAAAGGTAACACCAACAAAGCCTTGTTCATTATGGAACATGTTAAATATTTTATGAGAAATTTTGATTAAGATCTCATCCTATGGTTGTAATAGATGTATCAATTAATTTGGGAGAGTGTACATCTCTAGTTAGAACCTTCAATTTGGAATTATTTTGAGATAAACTTATATTCAACATATTAGGGGAGTATGGTATAGTGTGTAATCTTATAACAAAGTGGAAGGGGACATCTAAGTAAGCTAGTGGATGGATCTTCATTAATGGATTAATTGGAATCTTGTGGTGAGCATAGTTTGGTTGTCAATGCATTCTTGAGGCATGAATGGTTTAATGAATTCATTTACGAATCTAGTCTACATTGACCCAATAATTTTCATTGTATCCTAGGTCTAGGAGATAATAGGAAATAAAGAAAAAATCATTCAGTTTATGTCAAGAATTCCATTCTCACGATTGTGATGTAGTCTCCTAGAATAAAAATTCATGCTGTTACACCAAGAAAATTGAAATTTGTGATCTAGACCAATTTTTCATTATGCATCTATTGATCACTGTTATTGATGAGAACCAACACAACTTTACACTTATGTGGATTAATCAAACTTCATTTTATACCAGTGTAGTAAACTTGCTTCAAGAAGGGTTTTTAATCACTAATCAATTTATTATATAACTTAACAATTTTCTACTTGAGTTATTTATAAATGATTGTCAATAATTCAATTACATTGCACTATTGAATCAATAACAACAAATCATGCAACTACAAATTTTGAGGTCCATGTAAAGACAAATGTCATATACAAACTAAAAATTATTGCATTAATACAAAATTTCAAGTAATATAAAATATAGTACAACACAAAACTATAATTTTTCACAACCTTGGGCTCACACAAAAACATTTATAGACTTTCGCACAATTACACTTGCAACATTGATGGCCACACTTGTTTTTCTAATGAACTTATTGTCTCCATGTAAAATATGTAGGTGTTATGATCTATGGAAACACAATGCAACATCATCAAAACACTAACCAATAAGGAAAATATAATAAAGGATTGCACTTTTACATTTATAGAATTGGTTTCGTTTCTTATAAAATTATTTGACCTAGTTTGATCTGTAAACTGTCATGGATATTCCACTGAAATAGTTCATCATAATAGATCTTATAATGTTCTACAATATTTTAATCTTGCAATATAAGATTGTAGACTTAATATTTCTATCTAAAATGAAGGAGATAAGAAATGACATATCATCCACAAAGTGAACACAATATATTCCCTAGGAAAATCCTATATGGGAAAAATCCAACCAGAAGGTGAGGTCTGTGCTCTGCTCCTTTCTTCTCCATTATGAAATGCAAGTACAAATAACAGGGCACTCAATATGGAGATTCCATGGACACTATGTGAAATATGGTTGCTATAGGGTCTCCTCCATTTGATCTTCCTCAATATCCCGCTCCCATTTCTATGTTGTCATATGAAACAATACTCAATACAATAAGACTGTAACCCCTACCTTTCTTAGTGACCTAGTGTTTAACATAGATTGATATTCATCTAGGGTTAGCCTTAGGGTTTTCAAATACCTCAACCCCTAATTATTATTAAGGGTTTCAAACCCTATATACTTATATTGAAATACCACATGTGAGTATCTCCACATGTATGAATAATGGAAGTTGACGTGGCATCCACTCAGTATCATGGTGGTAAAAAATATAGGTCAACTTACATGAGGCATAATTTCCACATATGAAATCTAATTGAGGTGATTTTCATGTCGTTGGAAATATATCAAAGTTTGAAATAGAGTAAAGAGGTCTGAATTATGATTGCAAAGTTTTGACCCCAAAAATAGTCATGTGAGTCCTCAAACAAGATTTGAAAGGTTCTAGACCCCAAGTCTTCAAAGTGATACATGCCCATGAAATGAGACCTACAAGTCAATAACGCCAACTTTTCCACCCAAAAGTACCAAAATAGATGACAAATTATATGATGATCCAATCCTGATCAGTCATTTTTATCTAACATAGGGTATGCTATGTGTGGTTTACTTTTATCAAGTTTGACTCGATCTGTTTCCTTAATATGCTTTGCTTTCTCAACAATTTTTTTCTTAGTCAAGAATATTCCCTATCATCACCTATATAAATTGTGGCTACACTTTTGTGTTTCTACATCAATATTCTCAATAAATTTATACTCTAATAAATATCCACAAATTTCTCTAGAGTCTTACAGAACTATAACTTGATTTACACCTTTTCTTACAATTCTCTCATGTAGTAAAAATGAATTGCAATATGTTTGCAGTTGTAAGGTCGTTGGCACATATTAAGATTCGATTTGCTTCTAGGGAATCTATGGAGCAAGAAACTACAAAACATTTCCAAAAGAACATATATATCATCATAACATATGCACCTTATTTTCTGCAATTTTAGGCAACTAAGAAAGCCTTTAACAATGATCATAAAGGATACAACGTTCAATAGTTTCACAAGGTTGTTGGACCCACTTAAGGCATTGATTTGTCATAGTGGCATGTTTCAAATAATTATATATAAAAAATTGCAAAGTATATGGTAGATGGTTCTAGTTAATACTATGTAAGGTCAAGAATAATTTTACTTCTTTTAGAAGACTCGACCAAGCAAGATCTTCAATGACTAAGAGTGAGCCTAAGAAGAATATTTTCAATGTTACAAGTTCTGAGAATGATATGATGACCTTTCTAGTTGATGTTGTGAAGATGATGGAAGCCATTTTTTTTAAACAAACAAAAACCCTCTAACAATAAAATCAATCTATGCAAAACAAGATACTCCATTTGGAAAGGAAAGCCCAAAAAAATAAGATTTCAACCTAGAGGGTGAGGTGGTTGGGATAGACCTAGAAAAACTCAACATGATCAATAACAAAAGGTTCCCCAACACCTTAAAGGAAAAAAATGTGGTACAATAAGATCCGTTTCCATGGTGTAAACCTTGTGATTTGCTGCATAAACAAGACACTTGTTTGGTTTCCAAGGAAGCTACTAGATTAGCAAGTGGGAGTTACAATGATGGGCCAAGAACCTCTATCAACTATGTGCATGATTTTTGCAATGAGATTAATGTTTTCTCTAAATCTCCTAATGAACAATTTAAATGGGAAAAGGAAAGGGACCTTGACCAAGCCACTATTTCTAGATCTCTAGCCCCTAAACCCACTTAGGAATAAATAAAGAGGAAAATCCTAGAAATGAATTGGGTAACTTAACCAAGGGATAGACAAGTTCATAGTCAACCCCAAGGGCCTGCAACATATCCAAGTGCTCCTAGTCCATGACCTCAAATGGCCCAAGATCTGCAACCCGAAGTGAAGTCACAAAGAGAACAATGAATTCAACCAACAAAGAATTCAAGTGATGTTTCTGACATGTCAAAAGCTACTTGTGAAGATATCAATATTGATTTGAATGCTTACTTTTCCAAACCCCATATCTCTATCCCTTTCTTGGATTTTGTGAAGATATAATAAAAAATAAAGAAAATCAAGAAAAT
>JASDQU010736986.1:3568-32883 GCA_032191745.1 Picea mariana | reverse complement strand
CTTGGAGTTGGTGCTCCTTACTTTAGTTGGTTCTGGAAAAAAAAGTTTGGTGCGGGGAAAACCCCCATGAATGTAGTCACATATATAAAATAATACAAAATCTTATACAGACATATGCTATCTCTTGTGTTCATTGTTCTTATGAATTGATTTCTCTTAATGTGTAAGATTATGTTTTGAAATAGTTGCTAACTTGAAAGAAGAAAAGTTTTAAAATTCCACACACTAATTCACCCCCCCTGTTAGTGTGGTTGGTGTGTCCAATGGGTAAAATACTGAGCACCACTCAACTCATCCAAAAAAGTCATCAATGAGAGGAATGGGAAATTTGTCTTTTATTATGAGTTTTTTGAGGGAACTAAAATCAAGACACATGCACCAAGTACCTTGTTTCTTGAGTACCATGACTACTCGAGAAGAATAGGGGCTGGTACCAGGGAGGATGACACAAGATTCTAGAAATTCTTGAACAATCTTCTCTATTTCATTCTTCTGGGTGAATGGATGATGATAAGGTCAAACATTTGGGGAAATACTTCTTGGAACTAGAGGAATGGAATTATCATGGACACCATGAGAAGGGGGAAGTCCCTAGGGGGTTTGAAAAACAACTTGGTGTTGGGAGAGGACAGATTGGAGATCAGGAAGGAAAGAGGGTGTTTCAACCTCCTGAATGGAATGAATTTGAGAAATAATGCCAGAATGACCTTTTCTGAGGATGTTTTTTGTTTCAACCTCCTGAATAGAATGAATTTGAGAAATAATTCCAGAATAGTGTCCATTATGAAATGTAAGTACAAATAACTGGGCACTCAGTATGGAGATTCTGTGGACACTATGGGCAATATGGTTTCTATAGGGTCTCCTCCATTTTATCTCCCTCAATATCCCACTGCCATTTCTATGTTGTCATATGGAACAATACTCAATACAATATGAATGTAACCCCTACCTTTCTTAGTGACCTAGTGTTTAACATAGCTTGATAGTCATCTAGGGTTAGGCTTAGGTTTTTCAAATACCTCAACCCCTAATTATTAAGGGTTTCAGACCCTCTAGACTAATATTGAAATACCACATGTGAGTAGCTCCACATGTATGAATAATTGAAGTTGATGTGCCATCCACTTAGTATCATGTTGGTTAAAAAGATAGGTCAACTTACATGAGGCACAATTTCCACATATGAAATCTAATTGAGGTGATTTTCATGTAGTTGGAAATATATCAAAGTTTGAAATAGAGTCAAGAGGTTTGAATTATGGTTGCAAAGTTTTGACCCCAAAAATAGTCATGTGAGTCCTCAAACAGGCTTTGAAAGGTTCTACACCCCAAGTCTTCAAAGTGATACATGCCCATGAAACGAGACCTCCAAGTCAATAAATCCATTTTTTCCACCCCAAAAGTACCAAAATAGATGACAAATTATATGATGATCCAATCCAGATCAATCATTTTTATCTAACATAGGGTATGTTATGTGGTTTACTTTTATCAAGTTTGACTTGATCTATTTCCTTAATATGCTTTGCTTTCTCAACAAATTTTTGCTTAGTCAAGAATCTTCCCTATCATCACCTATAAAAATTGTGGCTACACTTTTGTGTTTCTACATCAATAATCTCAATAAATTTATACTCTAATAAATATCCACAATTTTCTCTAGAGTCTTACAGAACTATATCTTGATTTACTCATTTTCTTACAATTATTTCATGTAGGAAAAATGAATTGCAATTTGTTTGCATTTTTTTAAGGTCGTTGGCACATATTAAGCATCGATTTGTTTCTAGGGAATCTATGGAGAAAGAAACTACAAAACATTTCCAAAAGAACATATATATCATCATAACATCTACACAGTTTCTGCAATTTTAGGCAACTAAGAAATCATTTAACAATGATCATAAAGGAGACAACGTTCAATAGTTTCACAAGGTTGTTGGACCCACTTAAGGCATTGATTTTTCATAGTGTCATGTTTCAAATAATTATAGATCAAAAAATTGCAAAGTATATGGTAAATGGTTCTAGTTAAGACTATGTAAGGTCAAGAATAATTTTACTTCTTTTGGAAGAATCGACCAAGCAAGATATCTAATGACTAAGAGTGAGCCTAAGAAGAATATTTTCAATGTTACAAGTTCTGAGAATGATATGATGACCTTTCTAGTTGATGTTGTGAATATTATGGAAGCCATTTTTTTTAAACAAACAAAAACCCTCTAACAATAAAATCAATCTATGCAAAACAAGATACTCCATTTGGAAATGAAAGCCCAACAAAATAGATTTCAACCTAGAGGGTGAGGTGGTTGGGATAGACATAGAAAAACTCAACGTGATCAATAAAAAAAGGTTCCCCAACACCCTAGAGGAAAAAATGTGGTAGAATAAGATCCTTTTCCATGGTGTAAACCTTGTGATTTGTTGCATAAACAAGACACTTGTTTGGTTGCCAAGGAAGCTACTAGATTAGCAAGTGAGAGTTACAATGATGGGCTAAGAAACTCTATCAACTATGTGCATTATTTTTTCAATGATATTAATGTTTTCTCTAAATATCCTAATGAACAATTTAAATGGGAAAAGGAAAGGGACCTTGACCAAGCCACTATTTATAGATCTCTAGCCCCTAAACCCACTCAGGAATAGATAAAGAGGAAAATCCTAGAAAAGGACTGGGTCACTTAACCAAGGGATAGAAAATTTCATAATCAACCCCAAGCGCCTGCAACATAGCCAAGTTCTCCTAGTCCATAACCTCAAATGGCCCAAGATCTGCAACCCGAAGTGAAGTCACAAAGAGAACAAGGAATTCAGCCAACAAATAATTCAAGTGATGTTTCAGACAGGTCAAAAGCTACTTGTGAAGATATCAATATTTATTTGAATGCTTACTTTTCCAAGTCCCATATCTCTATCCCTTTCTTGGATTTTGTCAAGATATAATCAAAAATAAAGAAAATCAAGAAAATTTTGGGATTAATTCAAGGAAAGGAAGAGTCTTCTGAAAATACACCTGTAATCTTGAAAATTGTGGAAAAACGAGGATTGAATGGAGGACACAATCCGTTTTACATATCTTTTCAGATGAACAATTTGTTATTGCACAATTGTTTGTTGGACTTTAGGGAATCACCCAGTGCTATTCCCTTGAAAACAATGCAACAATTAGTCTTCAAGGTAACAAGACTATACTAGAACATTTCTTCCATGGATAGGAGAGAGGTATAATTGCTTGGCATGATATATAATTTGGTTGTAATATTGAATATGTATCCATATGCCATGGTTATGATAGATGTTGTTGTCATTGATATCCCAAAATCTTGGGGGATTCTTTTGTTGAGGAAGTTCACTGATCATTTAGGGGGATCCTTACAAATGGACCTTTCAAATGCTACTATTCCCATTACTGATGGAAATTTTATGAAGTTGGATAGGTAAAATTATAGAATATATCATGTTGAAGACCATAATCAACCCAAGAATGAATACATGAGCATGTTAGATGAAGACTCAAGTAGTTGGGAAATCTTCACTTTTTCTTTGGCACTTGAATATAAGGAAGTTGAGGATGAATTTTGGAAGAAGAATGATCACTTAAAGGAATTGCATAATTAACCTTTGGGACGATGTTATCAACAAATAATACCAACCTTAATTCATATGGGTTATTTTTGTCCTTTGATCATGGTAAACAAGGAGATTCAACTATACCTGCAGTTGGAGACACCTTTCCCACTTGACTACATTAGCCCCATGTGTTATTGGATTGATAAGAATTATGACACAATATTTCATATGAAGTTAGGTCTCAAGTTTTTATTTCAATATCACCATCCTACCTTGAAGCTTGATACTTTACCCTCTATCGCCAATACTTCCTTAATCCATTTCTTTCCTTGAGTATGAGTTTAGAGTGCATGTTTTCTTTCCATGCATGTTTGCCTTCATTTGTGTGTTTATTTTCATGCATTGCTTGATAGAATTGCTTGATGCATTTGATTTTCCTTTGAATAATTTCTTGCATATGTTTTCATGCTTTACTTTCATGCTTAGACTTCATGATTTTTTTTATTTTTTTTTGGCAAAGGAGTTTTTATCTCACCAGGGTAGTAGATTCACCCCTTCTCATGCCTTTGTCAAGTTAGATGGTCAATAGGTCATAAGTATGCATGATATTATGGATTTCTCATACACTATGGATTTCTCAAAACTTGGCCTGCAACATAGCCAAGTTCTCCTAGTCCATAATCTCAAATGGCCCAAGATCTGCAACCCGAAGTGAAGTCACAAAGAGAACAAGGAATTCAGCCAACAAATAATTCAAGTGATGTTTCAGACAGGTCAAAAGCTACTTGTGAAGATATCAATATTTATTTGAATGCTTACTTTTCCAAATCCCATATCTCTATCCCTTTCTTGGATTTTGTCAAGATATAATGAAAAATAAAGAAAATAAAGAAAATTTTGGGATTAAGTCAAGGAAAGGAAGAGTCTTCTGAAAATACACCTGTAATCTTGAAAATTGTGGAAAAACGAGGATTGAATGGAGGACACAATCCGTTTTACATATCTTTTCAGGTGAACAATTTGTTATTGCACAATTGTTTGTTGGACTTTGGGGAATCACCCAGTGCTATTCCCTTGAAAAAAATGCAACAATTAGTCTTCAAGGTAACAAGACTATACTAGAACATTTGTGCCATGGATAGGAGAGAGGTATAATTCCTTCCCATGATATATAATTTGGTTGTAATATTGAATATGTATCCATATGTCATGGTTATGATAGATGTTGTTGTCATTGATATCCCAAAATCTTGGGGGATGCTTTTGTTGAGGAAGTTCACTGATCATTTAGGGGGATCCTTACAAATGGACCTTTCAAATGCTACTATTCCCATTACTGATGGAAATTTTATGAAGTTGGATAGGTAAAATTATAGAAGATATCATGTTGAAGACCATAATCAACCCAAGAATGAATACATGATCATGTTAGATGAAGACTCGAGTAGTTGGGAAATCTTCACTTTTTCTTTGGTACTTGAATATAAGGAAGTTGAGGATGAATTTTGGAAGAAGAATGATCACTTAAAAGAATTGCATAATTAACCTTTGGGACGACGTTATCAACAAATAAGACCAACCTTAATTCATATGGGTTATTTTTGTCCTTTGATCGTGGTAAACAAGGAGATTCAACTATACCTGCAGTTGGAGACACCTTTCCCACTTGATTACATTAGCCCCATGTGTTATTGGATTGATAAGAATTATGACACAATATTTCATATGAAGTTAGGTCTCAAGTTTGTATTTCAATATCACCATCCTACCTTGAAGCTTGATACTTTACCCTCTATCGCCAATACTTCCTTAATTCATTTCTTTCCTTGAGTATGAGTTTAGAGTGCATGTTTTCTTTCCATGCATGTTTGCCTTCATTTGTGTGTTTATTTTCATGCATTGCTTGATAGAATTGCTTGATGCATTTGATTTTCCTTAGAATAATTTCTTGCATATGTTTTCATGCTTTACTTTCATGCTTAGACTTCATGATTTTTTTTATTTTTTTTTTGCAAAGGAGTTTTTATCTCACCAGGGTGGTAGATTCACCCCTTCTCATGCCTTTGTCAAGTTAGATGGTCAATAGGTCACAAGTATGCATGATATTATGGATTTCTCATACACTATAGCATTAGAGTACATGTCCCTGAGTAGGAGGCATATGTTACCCCCCCCCCCAAAGGGGTGACAACTTCAAAGGTACCTTCACAAGGTGTCATATTGTTGTTCTGCATGAGATTTCTTTCTGATCTTCTCCAAACTCGAAAAAATTCTTCTCATTATCTCCATCAAATGCATGATTATGCTAGATTTGGTATATCTCATCCTCCTCCTGTCACTCCTCAATTGGAAGATGCAGTATGGATGGTGCATTATTTGCTTCACTGTGATATATCTTGATATTCCATGTATTGGTGTTTCATTTGGATGTGATGTTATAGCTTCCTGGTTAGTCATGAAAGTGGTAAAAATTGAAATGAAATCCGATAACACTTTATAATTTACATAGTTTTATTATTTTCCTCATTATACCTTGGGGGACCATATTTTTCATTTAGAAGTGTTGTCATTTCTCGGGCCAATTTGTATTGTTGGGTAACTAGAAAAGATAAAGTTCTCCACCTCCTAACCATACCAAATACTTTCCACTTTCCATGTTTCATTTCATTACGTCCATAAAAAGGTTGTCCCAATCATGTATGAATTATCAAAGGATAAAAAAAAGGTCTAATAATGAAAATCCTAAATTAATAAAGCCAAAAAATGCTAGAGGTGAAAAGCAATAAAGTCAAAAGCCAAAAATGCAAGGCTTGAGCAATACCACCTTTTTATGAGGCCAATGCCCCTAGCCCCTATCTTTTCTATGAATATCTAAATAAAAAAATACTTGTTCAATATAATGAACACATAAAGAAAAAGGAATAAAGGGGTAGTAAGAAGGAGTGTTGAGGACAAATAAATCAATGCTAAAGCTCTGTCTTGAAGGATATTGTATAAAAAAATATCATATCTCATGAAATCTAGATGAACGAATAAAAATACATATGAATATAAATGACTTTTAGGGTCATCACGTGAAGACATTCCCTTCCCTTTTCCATATTTGTTCATCACATTACCTATATTTCACCTAGGGACTTAAGAAATACTTGTTGTCCTAGGACTTGTCACATGTATAAGGGTTAATGTTATTTCCCTTTGGTAAAACTTACACAAATATTAAAACTAACCCTTATTTGTTATGCTGGGTTAAGAGAGATCACTATGTCTTATCATGTAATGGGGTTTCCAAGAAGCGAGACCCATCACTTCAAGTGGGTACCTTGCATTGGGATATGTGTACCATGCCTCAAGATCTGTGACATTGCAATGGGATCTATGATGCTGCATTGGTATCCATGTACTTATATTTGATCCTATATTCAGACATTGGGATCTGTCATTTACCTTGGGGTTCGTTGTAATACCCCTTTCTAAACCCCTGATTATATGTAATTAATCATAATTAATGATTTCCATGCAATGTCATGTAAATATTGTAAATGCATTATTGTTTAATTTATAATACCAACAATTGATTGTGGGGTGAAGAATTAAAAGTACTAGCCATGATACCATTAGAGGAAAGAGTGAGGAAACAAATAGAGGGGTTCATCATGCTAATATGACCCAAGCCTCCTTGCTGAAATATTTAATTTGGAAATATTTAGTTATTTCCCTTAACTATGACTTCAAGGAAAAATCAATTAATGAGGGAGGACTATTGGTTGAGAAACCAACCAACCTAAATGAATGGAAGTATGGAAGGTTTCCTAAGGTGAAAAAATATGCTAGTTAGAGGATAACATGAAAGATCACCATGATTACCCATCACTGACCCATGGGTTGCCTTCTGAAAAAAGAAAGAGGAAAGATCGATAACCTTCTCAAGTGATGTGTGCAAGAGAAGCACATAGGTACATGCGAGAGAGTGAGATAATTTTTTGGTTTTGGGAGGAAAATAAGTTCAGAGGCTTCGGGTTTGAAGGGAGTGAACCCACATATGGGAAGAGAGATGTGAGTCTCAAATGAAGAATTTAGTTGTAGGATCCATCTAAGAGTCCATATACCCAACCCAAGCTAAGAGGCCACGATCTTCATGCTATAAAGGGCAACTGAAAAACCTAGATGAGGCTTGGGATGGTTGGGTGCGAGGATATTCTCACCAAGAGTGAAGGAGATCAACCTTCACATAAAAACCTCCTTGAGAGCCCAAAAGAGACTCGTTAGTGGTATCATGGCTTGGAACATGCGTGGCATGTTTTCAAAGTGAATGAGCATGAAAAACCTATGATTGGATGGAAAGGAGAACACCCACAATTAGTTGGTTGGTGGAAATTTGTAACATATGAGTAGTTCCTTTATCCTGTGTAAATGGATCAAGAAAAAATGAATATTTTCTATAGTTGTTCCATGAAAATATGTATTCTTGGTTAATGGTTTTAATGCTTATTCCTTTGGTAATTTTGTGAACTTGAAGTGATAAGTATTTGTATGGAAATGCATGTGTGATATGTATTTGAGCAGAAAGATCATGTATTTTTCTTTGAATGATCAAGGAACTGTATGAATGGTTTTCTCCAGTTATTGTGCTCTTGGATGTAATTGTATGATTGTGCTAGAAATATCTATGTCATACATGTATTTCTGAGCAAGGTCCAGATCTCTTGAAATCCTAGTTAGAACTTAGAATATTTCTTAAAATGGATATGTCCAAGATCAGACTATTATCTTGTAGAAATACTTGTGTATGAATCGGGGATGATCTTAGTCATTGATCTGGTTGGGTGATTAAATATCATCCCTTCGTTGAGAGACTTGTCATCACTGGGAATAACCAAGTTTCAAGACATGTGAAAAAAAACTCGATGATGAAGGAAAAAAAACTCGAGATAAGACGATGACCGTCAATCTATTGGGAGAGACCTCGATCAGATCTAGACCGTTGATGATATTACATCGTTATCAGGGATGGAAAGTCGATAAAGATGAGTAGTGTTCCAGAGAGGGATGAAAATGATAAAGTGTTATAGGAAAGACCCATATCCATCGATGACTGTAGATTCTATGTGGCAAATAGATCTCTGTTGTATATTTTCTTAGGTCCTAGTTATGTGGAAAAGGGTGGATGTGAAGTCATGTCAATGTGGTATGCCAAAATAACCACCAACATGTCAACATGAGTGCCATGTGTTGAATGTTGATGGGTCGAGGGGATTGAGTAGTCTTGTTGGGCATGGAGAACCTTGGGACTTCATTTAAAACATTAACCATTAGATCTAGAGATAGTTGAATCTAGCCATTTGTTGGAGGTTGTTGAGCATGGTCCAAAAATTAATAGAGGAACAAGAGAATTGATGACGATGAGAGAGGTGTCGATGATGAAGAAGTCTTGGGGAAGATATGAATCATCGATTCGTACATGGTGAGATTAAATATTAGTCATATATCATCATGGGTCCCACTTAAGTGAGGAAAAAGGGGGAGGTGACATTAGGCTAACAAGGAATGCCAACATGGAAGTTATCATGATTAATGGAATGGTAGGTGTTGATATTTGAATGGAAAATTGTTCGAGTGTGGGCCTAGTTGGGAGAAAAGGCTCTTAGTTCATCTACTTAAAATATGACCGTTCGATATACATATTGAGAGATCTCAGTCGTACATTGGTAGAGGGACGATGAAGGATGGTGAGTGGCTAGGAGAGGAGAGTCGACGACAATGGGGTAGCCCAAAGAGAAATGAAAACCATCGATCCATTGAATGTGAGACATGGACCGTCAATGTGATGTGCATCATCTTTGGGATTAGAGAGTTGGTGAAGTGAGTGTCAAGCCATGAAGTGCCAACGATGATGAGTTCGATGGATTAATGACAACCATTGATATGATGGAGGTGATGATGATGAGATTTGGACCATCGGATCCAAATGTGTCATCATCAGAGCATGAAGGGTTGGTATGTTCACATGTTGGCAAAGGGTGTTGACGACGATAAAGGAATATGATGTCATGATGATGTGGTGTGCCATCATGGAAACCAACATGTATATCAAGGTGATAGGGGTCACTAGTGGGTTATATGAGGGACATGAGTGGACCCAGAGGGGGATGGAATCCATTAAAGAAACAGTTACAATGTAGACTGTAGGATGTCGATGAAGAAATATCTTATTCATTCATCGGAGGAAGTCAAGTTTATCCCAAAGGATGGGAAAGAGGAAATGTGGATTATCTTTTCTTTGGTCCACCTCATTCAATACCACTATCCATAGCAATCCACCCATCTAATATCCCTTCTTATTTAGGAATTGGCTCTCCAACCATCAACCATCATGGAAGGACCACAAAACCTACCATATATAACCCCATCCTCTTATTCCCAGTTAGGGAAAACTTGGGACCCCTCTCCTAGTTACATTTTCCATCCACCACACATAAGGAGTAAGAACAGAAACACCCACTATCAATGCCCAGAACATGGGGAAAATGCTTGTATAGAGGGGAGAATTCATAGTTCTCACCAACACTATAATCAAACCAAGCATATATATACCACCCATACATGGACTAATCACCCTTGCCCATTTTGTGAGCTCTATGGTCACCCAACCCATCATTGATCTGAACTCACTCCAGAGCTTGTCCAAGCAGTTCGTTTGGAGCACACACAACACCGTAAAATTAGTAGTTGTCCCTACACTACTTCGACGTGCCCCCTCCCCAAGCATGAACCCATTACTCCATCAGGTGAGGTTCAATTCACATCGACATCATTTGTTACCCCTCACATGGGTAATACACCCTCACACCTAATGGACCTCATGACTAATTCTCAGTCATGTAGACTTTGGGGCACCCCTTCCACCTCTAGTACCACAATATCTACTAGACCCTATACTTTTCAGGAAAATGGAAGTTTATACCAACACCCATAAAATGCCATCACTTTTGATTGGGATCAACTTATCCAAGCATGACTTCCATCTTATTCCTCGTTCCAAATACAGGTCATCATTAACACCTTTACAGTTTATCTGTGTATTATAGATGATGGATCATCCTCATGCATTATTTCCTCATCATCTTGGAAACAACTAGGCTCCCCATTCTTGTCCCATCAATAATGGAGTTAAGAGCCTTTTATGGTAGACTTTGTTCTCCCTCAGGGATCTTACCTAATATCCACATTGAGTTAAGTCGTAAGACAATTTTGATCAATGTTGTTGTCATGGATGGTCTGGTGGATTAAAATATTCTCCTCGATCATGATTTCACCTATGCCATGAGTGTTTTGGTGTCTTCCCTCTTTCGAGTCATGATATTTCCACATGAGAGATGCATCATCACCATCATTCAACTCTCCTACACTGATCCCCCCCCTCAGGATTCTCATAATATAATCTCACATCATGTTGCTCACATTGAGTCCATGCAATATGTATCCATTGCCACTAGTCATGCAACATCCACTCCACCAAAAAATGATCCCATGCCTCTAGAACAACCTCCTCACCACTTAGGCCTAGAGGCTGGGAAAAATCATTCATCCTTGGGGGCATCCATGCATGTTTCTTCCCCCAAGCCCCAAAGAAACCATGAAATATCAACTACATTATTCCCATTAGATGAAGAATTATTTGAGGTCACTACGTATTACTGTAATTCTTGTGATAACCTCCATCTAGGTTCTCTTATTTATTGTTGGTAGTCTCCTAACAATTCAATTGGTGCACCCTATAATATTTTCTCCCTTGATAAGGTCATTACTCCCTCTCAAATAAGATCATCTCTTGTCATTGATAGGGATATCAAGGTATTTGGTTCCATGATGACCAATCATTCCCATATAGGAGATATTTCCACATAGTTTAAAATCCCAAACCCCACAATGGAAATTACACAAAATAATGGATCTGATACATTGTTTCATATCCTGTTTTATGGATGTTCAACTTTAAAGTTCCTTCTATTTCACCTTTGGTTCATAATCTTTGGTATTTGGAAACAACCCTTCCCCCAATCCTCATATCATAATACAGGGGGCAATACCACTTCCCACCTTCATCCCATAAGACATATCTCTCAACACAACACCAACTCATAATATACCCTTCATGGGAACCATTATAACACCATCTTATGTCCAGTTCCCCCAGACATCATGTGATTACAAGACACATGGCCTAATCAAAATGATCCACCAAGATAGTTTCATTACCTCTTGTGGCAAGCCCCCCTTAGCCTTGGTCATTTTCAATTCCCCCACAGGGAAATGTGGCATCCCTTAAGGAGTGCCTTGTTTGGGAACCCATGGTTCCCCGACATCCTTCTAGGAGTGCCTTTCTCAGGAACCCATTATTTTGTGGCCTCCTATAGGGAGTGCCTTTTTTGGGATCCCATGGTTCCTTGACCTCCTTCAGGGATTGACTTTCTCAGGAACCGATTGTTTGTGGCCTCCCTTAGGGAGTTCATTTTTCAGGAACCCATGGTTCCCTGACCTCCTTTAGTGAGTTTCTTTCTCAAGAACCCATTGTTCTGTGGCCTCCCTTAGGGAGTTCCTTTTCCAGGAACCCATGGTTCCCCGACCTTGCCCAGGGAATGCTTTTCTTAGGAATCCATTGTTCCATGGCCTCCCTTAGGGAGTTCCTTTTTCGGGAACCCATGGTTCCCCAACCTCCTTCAGGGAGTGCCTTTATTAGAACCTATTATTTTGTGGCCTCCCATAGGGAGTTCCCTTTTAGAAACTCATTGTTCCATGGCCTCTTTCAAAGAGTGCNGGAATCCATTGTTCCATGGCCTCCCTTAGGGAGTTCCTTTTTTGGGAACCCATGGTTCCCCAACCTCCTTCAGGGAGTGCCTTTATTAGAACCTATTATTTTGTGGCCTCCCATAGGGAGTTCCCTTTTAGAAACTCATTGTTCCATGGCCTCTTTCAAAGAGTGCCTTTATTTTTAGGAACCCATCATTCCTTGGCCTCCATTAGGGAGGGCCTTGTTCGGGAACCCATGGTTCCTTGGTCTCATTCACGGAGTGCCTTTTCTAAGAACTCATTGTTCCATGACCTCCTTCAAGCAGTGCCTTTTTCATGAACTCATGGTTCCCTGGCCTCCCTTAGGGAGTGTATTTTTCTAGGAACTCATAATTCTCTACACTCCTTTAGGGATTACCTCCTCTAGGAACTCCTTGTTCTTGTCCTCCTTCGAGGGGCACCCAAAATTTTCATCAAGGGACCATTCTTCCCACCATTGTAAAAAGATCAGGTATGCTCGCTCACTATCATTTATATCAAATAAATGTCATATGTTCTTTATCATCAGATATTTTTCACTTTGGTTATTTGATGTTTGTTTGTGCAGGCCCTTGGTACAACAATATACAACCCATTCGGTCTTGGCCACCCTATGGCCCGTTCAGGTATATGTTCAATATTGGCATGCACTCATTCCCTTTGCAAATAGTTTCATATCCCAAATACATCCCTTGAGATTTATCTTTAGGATCCCCACACTCGGCTCTATGGTACCATCACCTCCATGAGTTTTCCCACATATATTTACCGCTTGGCATATTGACACTCATGGTGTTCTATCCATTAGGATCGAGAGTCCTAGTAGTGTTACACCCCAGAGTAAGAACCTCATACTTCTTCCTCATCATCATCCTAACCACCCCATTATGGACTCCCACATCATGTTCTATTACATTAAATGAGCCTATGCATTATCATTAACCCTCAATATCATCCAACATCAATTTCCCATTAGGAAGTTCATCCTCCTTTCATCTACCTGGTACAGAAACCCACCCATGGGGCCCCCACCCATCATCAGTTACATCCAAATACTTGCACCCCAAGAAGGACCAACCATACTTCACTAAGGCACCCATTTATGTACGTGTACTTTCAACTCCATCATTATTTATTCATTTGGTAATGGTATAAAGAACATTTCAAATTTTAGCAGGTAGAATAGATTTTTTCCATCGCAACTGATGGTGTCTTTTTCCTTGGCACACAACAACCCATGTCTCCTTTGTTTGGGGGCATTTCATTTTCATCACCATCTCTGCAAAGATATCCCTACTATGGCCAAATAATGACTATTACCGAAACCATTTTCCCAAATATCTATATTTTGACCTATCATCCACTATTTTGTAGTCTCATCCATTCAACACATTTTACATAATATCTGGTCGTCTCCTGACACTAGATCATATTTTACGATTGCATCCATCCCCCCATTTTCCCCCAACCAAGCGAAGGTTTTACGTCCCATATAGTTTGAGCTTCGTCCATGTCACCAGTTCATGCATCTTTCCCCCATACAATCCCTGATACCATTTTGATCAAATCGATGTCAAGAAGCCCTTTTATTCTTACAGTTGTACCCCATTCCCTGTCGACGTTAACAAAAGTTTCAAGGAAGGTGGCAGTGTCTTGGCTCTCATTCCACTATCAATAAGCAGTATTGGATGGAATAGAAAGAGTCATTATTTCTTTTTAATGTCATTGATCCCCATAACATTTGACTCCAATAAAGTTTAATGTTACGGTGGGTCTTACTATGCGACTGTTGCATTTTTCAGTAGTAGACAAAGACCTCTAAATTTGATATGCCATCAATGCCTCTGAGTCATTCACAACTCGATTTAGAGCTAGCTCATTCCCTAAAACGATGATCTATCATTATTGATGCCCCCGAGGGTGATGCAGATATCCATTTCATCAAAAGTTTTCAGTTACACTCATATTGTTTTGGTTTCATGACACGAACATGGGGCATGCTTGCCTCGTTTATACAAGGATACAAATTTAAATTTCATTTTTTAGAGAATTTTTGACACTACTATGAATCCCCTCTTCCTTCGACGGAACGTTCCTACCATCCCTCTTCAACAATAGCTACAACTCTCATATTTTTACAACAATTTCAGCAGAAATAAACATTGATGTATTTCGGTTATACATATGCTCCTAACCTCACACATAAGGGGACATATGTTATCACCAAAAAATTTCTCAAAAAAATAAAAACAATGGATGAAAAACACAAAACAACATACTATCAATAATTATGGAATGATCATAATCAAACTAGCAAGATTCCCACAGAACTATTCAAAAAAGATCATGAATTTTTGTGCACATTCAACAATACCAGTGCGTGCACATATGTGATGGCTAACACTATATACGACATGCATAGTTCACATTCCATGTGACTGACAATCAATAAACCCGCGTGGATGCGAAAACGACACATTAAATATTTTGATCGGGCCCCAACCACTTCTGGGATGAAGTAGATATCGACCATACCCTAAAATGTCCCTAAAATTATGCCTTGGGATCGCTAAAAGGGATGGGAGGTACCTCCAAAGGCCTCCCATTCACACTTGTAACTTTTTGAAAAATGTATTTCCATCCTCCTATAAATATAGGATCACTATATGCAAAAAGTAAGAAGAATCCATAACATTGTTATGTTGTTAAGAATTCTCTTGGAGAAAGCCATCTTTCCCTTGAGCCATTAGTTTTGAGCTAGTGTAGCATTGAACAAGCTTTACACCTCTTGTGAAGCTAAGCTTTGGGTATTTTTCACCATTGTAGATGCACCATTGAAGAGTGATAACTCTATTTTTTGAGGGATCAAAGGAGCCCCCCTTAGGAGGAATAAGGGATTCATTATCCCATATTTATCCTCTTGGCGCACTCAATTCAATGGTTCAACTCTATTGGGTAACAATTTCATGTGTTCAATTTCATGCATCACTTGTTTATGTTAGTTTATTTTGTTTCTCATTCTTAGTTGTTATTTTCTTTCTTTGTATTTTTTTTTCTAACTTGCAGGTCCACTAACTTGCTAATCATATTTTTGTTATGCCTTGTTAGCTTACCAAGATATTTAAGGGACTCTGTTTTTATCACTCTTGTGATCAAAAGCCCCAAACAGAGTGGTAGAGGGTGATAGTGGTTGGATGGAGATAAGGACCCAATGGGGAAGTGGGATAGGGGTCGAGGTTAGGATCCAATGTTGGAAGGGACTCATGGGAAGAACTCTAAGGCTTATGGGTTGAGGGGGCTAAGGGCATAGGCCTGGACCCAATGGATAAAGGGATTTAGGGGGTAAGGGAAAAACTGTTGAATGGTATAGGTAGGGTCCCATTTGTGGAGGAGCTTAGGGGTGTTAGATGATTTCGGCCCACGAATAAAGTGCATGGGTTATTGGGATGTAGGGGTGTAGGTATAGGTCCCCATGTGTGGGGAAATCAACCCAAGGGTAAAGGGATATAGGTGTTGGGTAGAGGTGGGGGACCAATTACAAATGGAGCTAGGGTCCAAGAGATGGGTGTCAAGGGAATATTGTTGGGGGACTAGTTGCAAGGTGAGGATCCAAGGGAAGATGAGGCTACACTGATTGTGTCGAGACTACGTGAAAGAGGTAAAGGGTATTTGGGATCCATTGGTGAATTATTTAAGGATAGGGGGTAGGGTTAAGGGCATTGGGGGGAAGTGATTGTGGTTAGGGCTAGGGTTATGGATGAGGTGCTAGGGAATAAGGTTATGGGCCAAGGGAATGTGGGGCCTAGGGTGAACACAGGGTGAAGGGGGGCCAAACATAGGGGTAAATAGTAAAAGGGTACCTAGGGGTAAGAAAAGGTCACGAGGGTCAAGAATAGGGCCCTAAGGAAGATAGAATATGCAAGGAATAGGGCCCTAGGGAAGAGGGTCGAAGGGAAGAGTTTTTGAGGTCCTAATTTGAGGGCTATAGCCCTAGCATGAAGGTGGTCATGGTATATCCAAGGGTCCAATGGAAGAGGGAACTCGTGGCCTAGGGCTAGATGAGGATCTAGGTAGAGGTAACGTCTAAAGAGTTGATGGGTTGGGGATAGAGGCTTAACTTAGCTATGGCTTGGGTTTCCCCCCTTTTCCATGTAAATGATTTAAGACACATACCTAATGATAAAACACTTCTAGGGGCACTATCGTATTTCTAAGAGGCCAAGGATGCCATCTGGAGGTAATGTGCAGTGTTTTGAGGAATTGTTCATGTCTCTAGATGCCTCAAATATTTATTTAGGACCTAAGGCATGGTGTTATTTTCTATATTATTTGTAGGTGCTTGGGACACATATTTTCTACTCAAAACCACCTAACGGCATTGACAACCACAATAATAGGTGAGTAATACCCTCAAGAGGCCATGTGTGGTTGTTCTAGGCATCCTTCTTTGTATTAGATGGATAGAAGCTTCCTTTAGGGACTAATGTTCATGTTTCCTCCCTTGTTCATGTTCAAGGCCCCAAGACCCATACCTAGTGCTAGAAAATGCTATTGGTACCTATATACCTACTTAGAGGAAAATGATTCCCTTGTTAGGTCATTTGTGGTAATTCAAAGTTTCGTTCTTGGCTCTAGAAGCCTATAAGCTTCCTTTAGGGCATAACTCTTCAGTTTGTTTCCTTGACGATATCCAAGCTCCAAGTCTCATAATCGATTTTCAAAAAGTCATAATTCTCACTATCCCCCTCAGGAGACCACGCATACCCTTGAAAGGTCCTTTGTGGTGGGTGAACATGTTGGTAACCCTAGATGCCTACAATATTCATTTGGCACATTTTTGTTAGACATATCTTGTGAATGCTTAGTAAAAAAATCATGTACACATGCACATGCTCTATAATGCCTGCGCATTCTAGAATCTGTGCACATTCTTTTCATTCATTTTTTTTTGGGTAGGAATGACAACTTTAGCATACACCTTTTATGATTTGGTTACCTCACATTTAGGTTAGGAATGATTAACTTGGTGGTTTAGGATGCAAATAGATAAAAACTCCATTTTTCTAAATACCTCTCAATATATCTATTTTTCACATTATTTTTGTATAGGTTTCACAAATCCATCATTAATGAAACTATACACATATATAAAATATACTATGCAAACTTATATAATGTTTTTTAGAAAATAATATTTTTTACTATTTTTAATATATTTTTTTCTTGACTATATCAAAATAAATGGTCAGCGAGTAAACCCAACCTTAAGTAACTATATGTAAAAAAAATTTGAAAATTCAACGACACCAAATGTTATCAGAAAATAGAGGTACTACAATTGCCCAAAATATAGTTATGCCATATAGCAATATTTTGATTTTGAGTTGGTTGCCCAGAATATGGTTATGTCATTGCAAAATTATTCTGATTCTGAGTTGGTTTTTCCATCTTCCTTCCTTCAATGTTAAAATATAGTAGATTATGCCAAGACTGATCGAAGTTAATGCCAAGAATGATCCTCCGAAAAAAATTCCTGAATTTACAGGGACCGGCTTTGCAAACCAACATTTACCGTCGTGGGTGTCTTGTAGATTTTTGACGTTGAAGACTCTTAATAACTCCTTGCATAAATAATCCAATGGCCACTAAAAAACTAATCCTGTGAAGTGACACATAATTAGGAATCATATTTATTACAAAATAAAAAAATGTTAAATAAAAAAATTAAAATATAAAATATATTATAATAATAATAATTTTAATTTTAAGATTATAGTTTAGTCAGATATTAAAATACCAAATTGATGTATGAGATTTTTTTTTTATAAAATAATAAATTTTCTCCTATATTTTATATTTTCTCCTGCAATGTAATCATTTGATTACTAAAATCTACTGAAATACACATATCATGAAACAACATAGCAGACGATGGCAATTGTCTTCTTCCAACTTAATTAATAACTACCACGACAACAAACTGCACCATTTACAATGATTTGAGCCACTAAAAGAAGCAATGCTGAAACTAATGCCCACAATGTTGCATCACTTTTTACTAATGTGCACGTCCCGTCTATGACTAGACCATGACCCTGTGAAATGAAATAATTATTAGATTGGCATAAGAAAGTTGGTTCATCATAAAATGCAGACTAATTCCCATAGGTTTATTGTGTCATTTTTACATAAATTATTTATAAAAAAAATAAACATGTTATTTCGCCTATAAAAGATTGGTTGTGTTAAAGATTTCATATATGTTATGGAGTTACTCTTAGAACGAAAAACAATGTCAAAATTAATCAAAAATAAATGTCTTTCGATTCAACAATCAACCATTTCAATTTAATATTTAAAAGAAATATATTATATATAATTAAATTACAATTTAAAAATTAATATTTATTAAAAAAATAAAATTAAAAAATAATAAAATTAACAAAAATAAACATTTTTTTGATGGGATTAAATTAGTAATATTAATCTTATATTATATTATTTAAACAATTTATTTTATTATTATATCTAAAAAAAATTCAAATTCAATTAATTCATATTATTTTATTATTAATATATATATAAAAATTCAAATTCAATTAATTCATAATTTAAGATAAATACTTGGTCATAACCATTAAACGTATATTACTAAAAATAAACATATATCATTTTTTAAATGAGTTTATCATTGCAAATCCATCAACATGTGTGATCATTGGATTGAAGTTACCTATGTAAAACAAAAAAAAACAACACTATTAAGGAGCCTATGCTTACATCACAAGAACAATAAATTTTTACAAAAAATATGGATTGGAGTAAAAATTCTATAAAATTGATGTCAGTGGAACGTTAACCATCATCATCATTATCTTTAATATTTATTTAAAAATATAAATTGAGATTTATTTTAATTTTAAATTTATTAAGTATTGAAAGAGATTAAAAAAATTGAAATAAAAATCTCTCTATACTAAAAAAAAATCTCTAGAAATCTTAATACTTGGTAGTGATATTTTAGTTTGATAAAAACCTTTAACAAAAAAGTCAAATAAATTAATAATGTTTTACAATTTTATTTTTTTAATAATATTATAAAAATTAACAAATTAAAACTAAAATGATTTTATTTTATTTTATTTTTATACAAATTATTTATTACTTAAAATAAGTCAAGTTTAAAAACACAAACATAAGGATATTGAACAAGAGAAAACATATCACGAATATCCACGTGACAAGGATATTCGGCTGAGATTCAGGCGCTACGGAAACCCTAGCTGATCCGTGTGCCTGCCTTTGTCCCTGATCTCCTCCCTTCCATGGATTCAGCCTCGGGTGGGGGTGCCCCGACTCCCACCCCCCTTCTCCTAACATCGCAACCTTCTCCACCCTTATTTCCTCCCTTCCGAAAGCCCCAAAGCAACAACAAAACTCAACGTTTGTGAAAAAATTAGATGAAACTCCTTCAGTCCCAGTGTAGTCTGCCTCTAAGGCTCATGCTCTAAAGGTAGCAGAGAATGGACGAATCAGCCAGTTCATTGGTATTTGTCCTTCCCCAAAATAAATGGTTCTTTGGGTGGAGCGGAACTGGAAGCCGCTCATCAAAGTTCGTCTCACCCACGGGCTCGGTGGTAAGGGTTTTTATGTTTTTTACTTTGAATATAAAAATGATAGGGATCTCATCTTCATGAGCGGCCCATACTTCATGGGCTTAAGAGGTATTTACCTCAATCGGTGGACTCTTGATTTTTGTCCGGAAAATGACATTTCCAAAGCCACTCCATTCTGGGTTAGACTTCCCTATCTCCCCCTACACTGTTGGAATGATAAAACAATCGAAAATATTGAGAATTCTTGGTAAATATATAGACAAAGTTGAACCTAAGGATGGTCTCCAAGCTTGTGCACAGATCTGTGTGGAAGTGGATCTTGAAAAAGGTATCCCAGAAGCCATTAATATCACTTTGGATAATTGGTCATACATTCAGAAGGTCGATTACGAACAACTCCCATTCAAGTGCAAAACCTGTCACAAATATGGGAATTTTTCCAAGTCATGTCAAAATGTAGTAAGCGACTCCCATATACCAAATCAAGAAGACATATGGTAACAACCCAAGAGATATAAAAAAACGGGTAAATAAGTAACCCATCAAAATCAAGGGAACCCCCCCTCCTCCCCAAGGAGCATCCTCTAGTCCAAAACCCTCTTCTTCCGTTAATCCCCACCCCCCTCCTAAAACTGCGTCCCCAAATTGATATGAAGTCCTTTCGGGCCTTGATTTGGTTAGTGACCTCCACCCCCCGTCGCCTCTTCACCATGTCGACCCACCAGTTTCTAAGGCTCCAAATCCTCCCCCTCCTTGAAAGAAAGAGAAGTTTATACATATGTCTTGGAAGAAGAATCAGAGCACTCAATGGCTACAACACATACCAAAAAACCAGGGTGAAAACCCAATAGTTAAAAAAGAGAAGAACTTGCAAATCAAGAAAAGGCACTGGGAAAACAAAAAACCATGGAAGAAATGCTTAAGAAAGAAACCAGATCCCACAAGAACCAAGGTGGCATAGTCTCCCCCAAAGGCGACAACCCCAAATCGCATTCAAAATGATAAAATCCCTATCTCGCAATTGCAGAGGATTGGGATCAAAAGAAAAAGTTGAAATGGTCTGACATCTCATCAAATCTGAAAAGCCCCATCTCCTCCTTCTCCAGGAATCTAAGAAACAAGTAGAGGAAGTATTAAAATACACAAAGCTAGTGTGGAAAAATAGTAAGGGCCATGATATGAGTGCTGCAGGGACATCAGGAGGCCTCTACACACTCTGGGATCCGCAAATATTCAACTGCACCAATGTCAAGGAGGCAACGAGCTGGATGCTTCTTAACCTAAGTTATATTCCCTTAGGCATGTCTATTTGGATTCTAAATATCTACATGCCATGCACCCCCTAAGAAAAGATTCAATGTTGGAACTCCCTCCTAGCCCTCTCTGAAGAGGTAGGAGGCTCAAATCTGATTGCAGCAGGAGAAGTCAATACCATTTTATGTAACAAGGATAAAATTCGAGGCAATATCATCCAGGACCCTTGTAGGGAGCTCATGGAAGATTTTACCTCCAATTGGGACCTTGTGGACATTAAACCTTCAAATGGAAAATTTATTGGTCCAACAATAGAACTAGGCCAGCCCAAATTGCATCTAGGCTAGACAGATTTTTTCTTAGCGCCCCCCTTCTCAACTCTCCCTTCACCCCTTCTTCCTGTATTCTCTCATGGGTGGGATATGATCATCACCCCAATTCCCTTCTCATCATTGAGTCCCTAAATCTTACCCCTCTTTGGCTTCATAACCCTTCAGCCCTTGCCATCATTAATTTGATTTGGAACCAATGGATCTCTAGTTCCCCAATTGACATTTGGGAGAAAAAAGTCAGCAAGCTCAAAGAAGCCCTTAAATCGTGGGTTAAATCAAATACTACTACCCTTGAACAAACCAAAACCCAACTGGAAGAAAAGTTTGACAACATAAGGGAAAAACTAGAAATGGATCACAATGAATCTTCTACACTAGAGGAAGAACGAGCCACTTTCAAATTGTATATATCAACTTTGAAAACAAAAGAAGAACAATGTAGACTAAATTCAAGAAGTCTGTGGCTTCAAGTTGTGGATAGAAACACTAGATTTTTTCACAGACAAACTAAGGCCAGAATATGGAGAAACAAGAGTTCATAAATCAACATTGAGGATGGATGCTTGATCAAAAACTATGAGCAAATAAAAAAATTTGCTTCCCTTCACTTCGAAACCCTTTATAAATAAAAACCTACCCATAACCTTCACACTCTTGAAATCATTATTGAACCTATCCCCCTGCTCCTGAATTCTGAAGATAACCACCAAATTTGCAAGCTAATAACGGAAGCAGAAATCTGAAATGTCATTCAATCCCTGAGCCTTGATAAATCCTCGGGACCTGATGGATTTTTGGCACACTTCTACCAAAAATGTTGGAGGACCATTCGAAAAGACCTGAGGAGAATGATTCAATATATCCACTCATCCTTCAACAGATTTAGCCCTATTTCCCTTTGCAACGTCTCTTATAAAATCTTCTCCAAAATCATTGCCAATAGAATAAAACCCTTCCTCCCCTCCCTTATCTCCCCAAGTCAAGGAAGTTTTGTGGAAAAGAGACAAATGATGGATACTATCATTTTGGTTCAAGGGGACATACACTCAAGTCAGTTTAGAAAAGATAAAGGCATGGCCATTAAACTAGTTATGGAAAATGCCTTTGACAGGGTCAGACACAACTTTCTTCTGGTAGTCCTCACTAGATTTGGCTTCATTGGTCTCTTTCTCTCTTGGGTCTTGACCTGCATCCTCTCTCCTTGGATTTCTCCCCTAGTTAACGGAAGAGCTACCTCCTCCTTCCAAATTTCGAGAGCTCTTCACCAACGATGTCCCCTTTCCCCATCCTTTACATTCTCATGGCTAAATCCCTAAGGAGGAAATTGAACCAAGACAGGGAATCTAAAATTATTCTTGGAATTAAAATCTCCCAAAAAGTCAAAAGAATAAATAATTCACAATTTGCCAATGACACCATCATTTTGGGAGGATCTTCTTCCATCATAGCTAGAAGATTTAAGAAATTAATGGATGATTACACTACAACCTCTAGAGGAAAGATAAACCAACATAAAAGCCAAATTTATGGATGGAATGTCCCTCCTCCAGAAATGCAAGACATAACGATAATCCTCAATTTCCATGGAGATACCAATTGCCACTCTTTCGAGTATCTTGGCATTCCCGTCTTCCTGAAATCCACCCCCTCCATTGATGGGAAATCTATTATAGACAAAATAAAAGATAAATTTAACCTATGGGGCTCCCTCTTCCTAAACCCAGCAGGAAGAATTGTCCTCATCAAATCTGTTCCATCTGCTCTCCCCATTTTCCAACTTTCCATGCTATTAGCTTCCGGAAAATTAACGCTGAGATTTCCCAAGAAATCAAAAGATTTCTATTGCAAGGAGGTCGATCCAACTCCAAGCGATATCATTACATAAACTGGAGCATTGAGCCCCTAAGTCTAATGGGGGACTTGGAATCCCCAAAGATCCATATCTTCTCAACCTTGCTTTGGGAGCCAAAATCCTCTAGATATTGGTTACTGGACAAAAAGAATGGTGGAAAAAGGCTTCCTCCTCGAGCCCAAAACGGTTTCCAAATCTGGAGTCTCCTCAAGGCCTCTCTCCCCTTGATTCAAAACAATTTATATTGGTCCCCGGGAAATGGGAAAAATATCAATTTCGCCTCTGATAAAATCCATGGCTCCCCTCCCTTAGATCAAGAACCCTCCCTTCTCACTCTCCTATCCTGGTTATCTGACCAAGGTAAACAATCTTTGTATGAAATTTCCTCTTGGAATAGAATTTCAGGCAAGTGGTTAAGCTGGGATCTAGGAATCTCTCCCGCAAACCTCTAGCCCCTCTCCCACCTACTCATTTCTAAACTCAAAGGTTGTGCCCCCATTTCTCTATCATCGAAATATTCTCGGTGCCGGAACACTCACCACTATTCATTCAAGCAAGGATTCATAAATTTTCTCAATGACACAGAACTCCCACCCAAAGCAATTCAATGGAAGAATATTTGGAGCAGTGATGGTCTTTTTAAAATAAAATTATTTTGCTGGACTCTGCTTCATGGGAGAATTCTAACAAGGGAAAATCTCAGTAGAAGGGGATTGCATGGACCTTATAGATGCCCTCTCTGTAAACAAGAATCAGATACCATACAACACACATTCATTGAGTGTGATTTTACCCATCGGGTTTGGCAGATAATTCTTCAGAATATCTATAACAAGGTCAGGCGGCCAAACAATATCAACCACCTCCTTCAAAATTGGAAATCCATATACAAAGGTTCCCTAAGCAAAATTTGGAAGCTATCAGCAGTTTCGTTACAGAATTTAGACAGTTCGTAAAGGAGGCCTGGATCGATAGCCGAGTATTAATTTCTATGACACTCCCTCCGCCACCTTCCGTTCTGCGTGGCAACTCAATCTTAATGAGACAAACTTAGCAATATGGCTAAAAAATAGAGCGACTCACTCTTTGTTTCTTGATGCGGCCTCAAAAGGAAACCGAGGGGTCACAGGAGCGAGAGGGGTGATTCTGAACCAGGAAATATCGAAACTACTTATTCTTGGAGCTTAGGACAACCTACTAACAACCAAGCGGAAGGTTATGCTCTTCTTAAAGGTCTAAACATCCCCAGAGATAGAGGTATCTCCGATGTATCTCCTCCCTTACAGTCATAGATTCTCGTCTCATACTCTCTCAGTTGATGCTCAACAAAATCGCCAGCAACCTCCCTCTCAATTCTGTACTCAGGAGAATCAGACAGGAAATTCATGCCATTGGGGATGTTCATCTCTGTTATGTGACCCGTTCTCGCAATTCACAGGCTGATTACTAGGCCAACCTGGCCTTGACTCTTCCGGAAGGTTTGTTGCAATCCAACGGCATGTCCCGTCTCCACCCTATTCCATGAGAAAAGTCACATACCGTTATTACCCAGCTCGTGGGAGCCTCTCAGATCCAGGAAATCTCTTATCACACGCTCCAAAGGCTCCTCTCGTGCCCTCCGGCCCTCACCTCAAGCCGAGCTTCCTTGGCAATATGCGCTCTGACGCCATGGTAGACCAGCACATTTCGTCATTGATTTGCCTCACTCATCATACTAGTCGCAAGTTTGAGATTTCGCTGCAAATCACATGTGCCTACCACACAGGTTTAGCCGAGGTGCGAATTTGGGAGGTAAATACACTGAACAAAAGGGCCATCCGCCGTATTAAGAACCCATTTGATGCCCCAATGCACAGCACCACGGTCAAGACTCCTCTCCATTCTCTCAGAACTCAGTGGGTAATCTCGTCTCCTACCAAATTTAACTCTCAGGGTGAGACAAACTGGGATCTCGCCCCCCGTCATGGTTCCGCAGTGTACAGCAATTGGTAGAAGACATGGCTGAGTCCCGCCAGTCCATATTCGGCCTTCAACTCAGCGTTCGAGGACTCACCCCACATGTCGACACAGCGCTTGAAGAATCAGTCAGCCAACGGCACAATATCACCCAACTGCAAGATGAAGTTGCAGCTCTCAGACAGCAACTGCCAGACCTCCGGACCTCTCCCTCCAGTCCAGTCTAGTAATTCAGCTCAGAAGTGGTCTCTTCTCCAGCTCCTGGGCCATGCGTCCCGGACCTCAACAGGCCAGCAGACAATGCGGATTGATAGTAACAAGGATTTCTCTCCTGTATTAATTTTCCATTGTTTTGTTTTTGTATCTATATTCTGGGCTCCTTCTATAGAATATATACCGGGAATTGGGAAAGGTTCATTTTGAAAAATTTAGAACTGCAGCACCTTTCAGCCACGGGCTGGACAAGGGCACTATCAGACTCACTGTAGACCTTCCCCCGGGTGAATTATTCTATGTAATCCTCAGACAATCTCGATGATTGTCATCTTTATCAATACATTTTTCTCTTTACTGTTAAAAAAACACAAACATAACAACTACATAAAAATGCTATATGAGAGATAATCAGGGTTAAAAAGTCTCACTAACACCTACAAATTGAGCTCTATCAGATAAACAGGATTCAAATGTTTCACAAATACCCACAAATTGAAATTGAGGAAATAGTTTACAGCCAACCATCAGTGGGCTCTGTATCATAAAAGATTGCGATAATTTCAATGAAAACAAATCATGTGATTGACTATGAACTAACAAAAATATATATATAGTYTGAGTGGGCTTAACGGTTAAGAACATGTCTTTTCTCTTAARAGATTACAAGTTCAAATCCAGAGGRAAGTAAAATATGTATACGCCAATTTAATGTACTGGATTAACTGTGACCATAGAAAAAGGAAAATTCAGGCATTGTCTCCCTTTGTATTAACACTTTTCGCTTCACTTCACAAACTCCCACAACATATATTGATAGTTTGGGAGCGGAGCTGAATGTGTCAGGTATTCAAGTTGGCAAGCTGCAGTTGTGTCCATCACAGATTCCACTGTTGTGTTTTTCTGAATGAATGAATTCCCTCAGAGTTGCATTTTTATACATTCCCTCTGAATGAATGAATTCCCTCAGAGTTGCATATTTATACATTCCCTCTGAGTGAATGAATGCCCTGTGTTTTACTGAATGAAATCCCTCAGAGTTGCATATTTATACATATTTTAGGTTTTGGTCCATGATTGAGGACAAATTCCCGGAGAGTTCAATATCATTAAAATAGTTATAATGTTCCCTAGGATTGTATTTCATTCTGTTTGATTACATCAGTTTAGATGTAATTCTTGTCTTGTCTGGTGTATTTATTATTTATTGTCTGGTGTTATTTATTGTTGACTATAATTAGTCGAGATTTAACTTAAAGTTGTTTCTGCCCGATCTCCGTCACCTTTTGGATAAATAAGCCCGCAGTCGCAGTCGCTGGATGGATTAGGGCTGGATAGAGAGAGGGAGGGGTCTGCCGAGACCGGAAAGAAACATGCGTGATATGTGACAGTATTAGAATATCATTAAAATAGTTAGCATGTTACATTGCATTGTATTAATTATTTTTATTATGTTTCATTACAACTAGTTTAGATTTGATGTTGAACCTGTGTGCTATTATTTTTTTTATTTTTTTTGTCTGGAGGAATCAGCAACTAGTTGGGCACGTGCTCGCGTTACACACAAGGTAAGTCGGGGGAATTGAACTCGAAACCTCATGGAACTTCATTTTCACGGCACTTGCCAATTGAGCTGCCCCCCGGGGACGTGCCATTATTTTATTTTATTGTTGACTAAATTAATTTAATTTAATTTAAACTCATGAATATCATAATTTTATTATGTTTCATTAGAACTAGCTTACATTTGATGTTGAAATTGTGTGGCATTATTTTATTTTATTTTGACTAAATTAATTTAATTTAATTTAAACCCGTGTTATGTCATTAGAATTAGAATATCGTTATAATAGTTATCATGTCACTTTGCATTCATTGTATTAACTARCATATCATTCATTGCATTAACTAGCATATCATTATGTTTAGTGTAATTCTTTTAATTCCAGATATCATCTAAAACTATTTTTTACCCATATATTGAATCATAATTTGATATGTAAATGAAATAAAATAGAAGGTAACTTTTATTATCATCACTAATTATTAGTAAATACAAAACCATGTGATTGATATTAGTTAGTACTAATTTTACAGTAATCGTTCATATGATAAATTGTATATATCTTCTCAAAATAGGAAAGACCTACACATTCCTAGTCTTATCATCTAATTACATTGGAAAACACTAAACTAGTGCTTAAACATATAGGCAATTGATACAAATAACATTGATATTTGCAATTTTATCGTTTAATTAAACATTGCATGTATATAATTATGTTCAAACTATAGAAGAAGCTACAACTTTGTGACCTTCATTGTGACATAAGAGAATCTTAGGGGTAGAGTAGTGATCCAAGATGCATATTTTAAGTATTAAACATAGGTACTATCTTTCATTTTTGCATAGCATTCATAGAAAAATAATGGGGCAATGTGCATTCCTTCTGTAGTTGTAGTGTATGACAATGCAATGAAGGTGTGTTGCTTCATTACCCACTGCTAACAATATATCATATCTAATAATATGTCCCCCTTCCAACAATCCCTCAATAAATTTGCAATAGAGAAGAACACGACTAACCTTTTGTTTTTCCACGCAGAGGGGGAAAGACATCAAAGGCTTCAAGAGAAGCAGATAAAATCCAAGCTACCAAAACCAATGAAATACATTATTTATAAAAACCAAGGGAACCACCTACACCAAAACTAATGAAATAGATTATTTGTGAAATGTGTTAATGCACCCGATTAACAAAATAATCACCATTCCCATGATTAAAGATCTCTAATAAACATTATTTCCTAAGTATTCTCATATTATTTAATTTGTCCCTTGAAATTCATGGTCCATGGATATATTATTGAAAATAAAAATCAGGGTTCATAGATACTTGAATGAGGTTGAAATTATTTATTGATATTCATATTATTATTGAATTTGAAATTTTTTATTCACATTCTTGGGAGGGAAAATTCTATAAAAATTGATAAAATTCTAGATGAAAAAACAAATTTTCTTTTAGATAATATTTATAATGTATTTTGAAATTCTTAAAAATATTTAATACAATTACTAATGATTTAGCTTTGAAGACTAGAGCAATACTTCATGAGCTATATGTGACATCTCTTCTTCAAAACTCAAGAGAATTGAAAGATTTGTGCATTCGATTCTTTTGAAGGAATCAAAATTTGTAATAAAGACTAATGGTTTACCACATTTATTAAAAGGATTTTCTATTATGAATAATTTAGCAAGAAATTATTGGTAAATATGACCAAATCAACATGGCACACTCTTGATTAAGTTTGACTATGTCATTAGGAACAACAAAGATTCAAACTCAACATGAGAGTTGCCACAAAGAGTGCTTCACATTTAACATGAGAATTCTAAATACATACATATATAATTCACATAACATCTATATGTATATTTAAATGATAAATTATTAATTTTAGACTCATCTATTGTATTAATAACTTTAATGATAGTTATTAAGATCAATTTTTCTTTATCAAACCTTTAAAAGAATGCAATAAATAGTTGGTTTCTTTAAAAAATATTTTTAACCTTTGAACAAATGCAAAAAATTAATTGAGTTTTTAAAAAAAATTATTGTTATACTTGAAAAGATTGGAAATAATTTTTCATAATTTTTCAAGATATATATATAT